>CAVNYN010273579.1:0-40731 GCA_963692815.1 Nyctanthes arbor-tristis
TGTTCAACTGGAGTGTCTCTATAGTGAATTTCATAGCCAAACATTCTCCAAGTAGCTTCACATGGTGAAATATACCTACAGTCATAATACATCTTTATTTCTGAGGAATCACTGTCAGAACTTTCATAGAAACTTGCTGTTACGCGGTCATGGCCTTGAATAGGTACTTAATAGATCTTGATTGCTTACACCATTCAATATTTATATGAGCACCGTACTTCAGCAGCAGGTTACGGTTGTTAGGTATGACAAATCTGTTATCTAGATCAACACCATTTTTTCTTGATAGCGCGACCACTTATTCCTATGTCTGTAAACAGGATAACCATCTTCGTCCAAATCAGTAGCTAGAATTTTTCCTTGCAGTTCTACATGGACCATACATCGTGAAATCCCTAACAGCTGCATGATAGATAGGATCATCTACTTCATTTGGAATATCAGCCGAAATTATCTTATCAATATCGTCGCCAGTAGGATTTTGTGGACAATCCTCCATCCAAAGAAGTATGTGAGCATGCAGTAAACCACGTTTTTTAAACTCAATAGTATACATTTCTGCAATTAGTGAATAAGTTTCAGTAAGACTTTTTTTAATATATCTTTATCCATTTTCAAAATGTAATCACGTGAAGTAATTGTAATCTACATAGAGAAACAAATGACATAGGAAAACAATAATCCAACATGATCGAACTTTTCTAAGAACTCTACTCTACCATATCGTAAGTCTTTCATTAGTTGGTCCAACTTAAAAACTATGCATGCTATGTCAGGTCAATCTTTTATCTTCAATCTCCTGCTCTGGATGAAATGAAAAATCTCCGACTATTTTGGATTGTAGGTAAAAGTGATGAATAGATTAGGATATCCAACAAATCTACATGTAGCTATTGCGTCTGGATAATTTTGAATCAACCACTGCGGTCTGGCCATAAATATAGTATGTAAAATTTAAATGAAACACTGTTGTTTTGAAACTCTGTATGAATTTTTTAGAGGTCCTTAAACTATCTGGTTTGTAGTTTTCCTTAAACTATCTGGTTTATTATTAATATACACATATCTCAAAATTTACTTTATGTATTTAAGCTTAATGAAAATAATTT
The DNA here is from genome assembly GCA_963692815.1 of Nyctanthes arbor-tristis. NCBI lineage: Eukaryota > Viridiplantae > Streptophyta > Magnoliopsida > Lamiales > Oleaceae > Nyctanthes > Nyctanthes arbor-tristis. The sequence continues at coordinate 1,110 of CAVNYN010273579.1, forward strand.
GTGATCAAACATCTGAAATATTTGGTTCACCCATGTTTCATTCCTTGGGAGAGTTTTCAAATTTAATTAATGATTTATTCTATAATATAATATGGAAGGATTTACAAAAATAGTTGAGGGTGTTACATTTGAGTGGTATCAGAGCACGGTTTATATGACCTTGTAGACTGCCCAATGTACATATGCTTGATGGTCATTTGGAGTCCACCGGCCAAGTAAGTGATTTCTTAGCTTATTTGCATTTTATTACATCTACAAAGTTAGATTGCATGTGATTGGGAAAGATGTTTATTATATTATTCAAGTTTGATGCTAACATGGTATTAGATGTGGTTGACTGTTAAGTAACATGTTTTCATTGAGCGAGTATTGTATGTTGAATCGTGATGAGATGCGGATTGCACGTTTCATGTCTTCAAAAAAAAGAGAGAAATGTTGGAGAAATTAATTATTTTAAGATTTTTCGTTTGATTTGCAATAGACAAGAATGTTCTTGTGCCAATTGTGAAGGGGTTATTGCTAAAATTTTTTATTATCAAAGTAGATATGATGAATTATCACAAAAGAAATATAGCCACCAAGTCGAAAATGTCAATGAAGGTCAAAGGTCAACCAAGGCCAACAGTCATAGGGTCTTGGAAACAGGCTCCGAGAGCCTCGCCCAACCCAACGACCTAGCAACCAAATGATCAAAGGACATGGAAATCCGTTTCAGTGACCTTAGGAAGAAATCTCCCTGCTAGCGTTGTCGAGGTTCAAGACATCTGGCCGCTATGCTAACGAGCTCGTACCTCCTCAATCTAACTTCGCGACGTAGCAGACTTGCCACCTAAGCAGCATCTTAAGAACCCACGTGGGAAATCTTATCACTTATGACTGCTTGGACTCTAACATTAAATGCGAAGCGGTGATTACCCATCCCATGCATGGCTTGGCAGCCATTAGTCAAAAGTGAAGGATTAATCTCAGCCGATTTGACCCTTGCGTCATTTTTGTGGGTCTAGCATTAAATGCATGCAATCACTGTTCCCATGCAAATGGCAAGTTTACACTATAAATAGAGCAAATGAAGCTGAGAAAGAGGGGACACCCAAAAAATCTCATTCTTCTTGTCTTTGGCACATTTACTATCTTCCATTTATTGCAAATATTCTTTGTCTTTACACATTAATTGCGTAAATCGATTCAAATTCAAAGTTCCCATGAATACAAATCTTATTTGTTGAATCAAAGACTGAATTTGATATCAACTAATTGGTGCCGTCTGTGGGGAACTTTACAAAAAGCTGTGCAAAAAATTTTCGTTGAAAGGAAATGAGTGGAAGACGCTCCAGAAGCCAGAGATCAATAAGCAGTGATGTCGGATTGCCTTCCGGGTTTCAAAGGAACAGAGGCGCAGTTGGTGCTGATCCCTCACAGCAGCCATCGGCCACGGAAACTGAGATCCTCTGGCGACAAGTAGAATGCCCCACCAACGTCCCAACAGGTCCTCCCATGATAACTCTTCTTGGCGTGTAGTAAATGTGGAAAAGTCCCCAACAAAAACGAGCTCTCTGAGGGAACTTGTTAGAAAAATATTAAATTTCACTCCAACGCAAAACTCCAGTCAGCCAGCTCCTTACAGCAGGGCTACACCAATCCCCTCCAAAAACGTGGCCAGAAGTAGTGTGTTCACGGGGCTAGGGCCCAGTCTGCAGCGAAGTCCTAGACGGCCCAGGTCGCCTGAACCCTAACAGCTAAGCAGACATAGGTAGAGGAGAAAAAGCCCAACACCAACTCACCACTACAATCATTGCTCGAGCCCGCCTCCGAGGACCTCTCAGAGCCAGCAACCAGTCCCTCAGTAGGTCCACAAGCTGGATGAGTTGAGGAAACAACTAAAAGACCTTGAGCAAAGACAACTAAGGGCAAAAGGAGTTGACGACCTGTGAGGAAGGCCGTCTCCTTTCGACCTCTCAATTCGAGAGGCCGTTATGCCATCCAAAATGAAACTCCGTTAGATAGGGACTTACTGCTGCGAGTCGGACCTAGTCGCTCACATCTACTGATATGTATCTTGGATGGAGCTCCAAATGCAACAGGAGCTATCATGTGTAAGGCCTTCGCGCTTACTTTGGAAGGAAATGCACAAACCTGGCATGGCAACTTGGCCCAGGATCCATACACAGTCGGGACTAGATCTATTCTGAATTCGCATCCCAATTTATGGGGGGTTAAAGGCCAGGATAACCCCAAAGGATATGTTGGGGACCGTCAAGTAGGAAAAGACTGAACCACTCAAGAGCTACCTAGATCGTTTCAACAGGTAAGTCATGACTATGGAAAATGTGGCAGATGGATCACTTTTAATAGCTGTTAAGTCCGGCCTTTACAAGGATATACCCGTTTTTGGTAGGCCATGCACGAGGACCCCAGACACCTATAGGGAACTTCTAAAGAGAGCCAAGAAATACATAAATGTGGAGGAGGCCATTGAAGGAAGTTCAAGGTCTGAATAGCCTCCGAAAGATGATAAAAAGGACCAAAAGATAAAAAAGGACTTGCGACGAAGCGAGAAGCCACCCAGCTTGGCTAAACCCTTTACTAAACTCAATGCTTCTGGCGAACATATCTTCAACATCCTGCAGAACGACGCAATCCTGCCGAAGGTGAGGCCTATAAAGAAACTATTGAAAGATGCTGACCAGTCCAAGTACTGCAAGTACATAAGAGTGTAGGTCACGATACGGACAAATGCAAGCATCTCAAGCAGGAGATCGAGAAGCTAAACGAACAAGGATACCTGAGTGAATACGTGGCAAATCCCCAAGGACAGTACCGACAAGCTTGTCCCCACGCAGACCTCAACGTCCAAGTTCCATGGAACCGACCTCTAGCCAAAATCCGCGTAGTCGTTGGCGGAAACCATGGCATGGAGGGTTCCAAGAGACAAAGGCGAGGTCTCGTGAGAGAAGCTCAGAATTGTTACCACCTGCTCACAGCACAACCCCCCATCTCTCGAACAAGCTCATTCTCCTTCTGTAATGAAGATGCCTATGGCGTGTTATACCCTCACGTGGATGCCTTGGTCATCACCATATCAGTTTTAGGTGTTAATATCTACAAGACCTTAGTGGACAACAGCAAAACCATAAACATTATCTACTGGCGAACTTTCCAGTAGATGAAAATAGACCAGAAAAACCTGAGGCCTTACGGGACCAGACTCCAGGGTTTTACCAGGGATTATGTGGAAGTAAAGGGTCATATCAAACTCCTTGTGGAATTTGGTGATGAGTTTGTAAAAGAAGAATAATGGCAGATTTCATCATTGTGGGCGTGCCTTCAAACGACAACGCCATTTTGGGGCGCTCAATCTTATATGAGCTCAGGGTTGCAACAGATCGGAAGATCTACCACTACGTCATGAAATTCCCTACCTGCTATGGGACGGCCATTGTGCGAGGCGACCAACGGGCAGCACGAGAGTACAACCTGGACTATAGTGAGGGCACAACTGCCCAGCTAGACGTTCGTATACTTAATCCCAAAATAGAAGGAGTAAAGTCAAGAACCCACTAAGAAGGGCCCAAACAATGAGAGTTGCAGAAAACCAACCTCCTAGATCAGTGAGTTCACCGATGTGCGAGCTAAAGCAAGAACGACAAGGACCAATCATAGGAAGGACCGGGCAAAACCCTTGCCCTATTCTCAAAGGGAGAGTACTCCTCCCCGGTGTGGCGGTCTAAGAAATGCACAGGAGACACAGAGTTGACACACCCATGAAAGGTAGAATGCCTTGGAAAGAAAAATGATGAACGCCGAATACCAATTCTGAATTTTGTATAGTCTCCAATTTTTTGTAAACTGCCACGTCATTCACATGCTTGCCCGAGCTCCAAAATTTTAGAGCCACGCTTTTGCGAATTAACAGTTGATATCTCAAAATGACGAACATTTATTTTCCCTATGAGATACCCACCTCAATATGAACACAAGGCAAACCCGTAACAGTCGAGTAAAATGTTTTGCAACCAAGGTTAGAACGAGCTTCTAACTAGCAGTCTAACACTCTAGTAAAAGGTTTCGCAACCAAGGTTGGAACAAGGTTCTAACCAGCAACCTAACAGTCGAGTAAAAGGTTCCGCGACCAATGTTAGAACGAGCTTCTAACTAGTAACCTAACACTCAAGTAAAAGGTTTTGCAACCAAGGATGGAACAAGCTTCTAACCAGTGACCTAACACTCGAGTAAAAGGTTTCGCAACCAAGGTTGGAGCGAGCTTCTAATCAGTAACCTAACACTTGAGTAAAAGGTTCCGTGACCAAGGTTAGAACGAGCTTCTAACCAACAACCTAATACTCGAGTAAAAGATTCCGTGATCAAGGTTAGAACGAGCTTCTTACCAACGACCTAACACTCATCTAAAATGATTCTCCTTATGTACTCAAAAACCACGACTAAAACAAGCTTTTAGTCCGCGACTCTGTACCCAAACAAAAGTCTCCGCAACTAAAAGTTTGGACGAACTCTTTGCTATGCGACCTAAAATTTAGGGGCAAGCCGCCCACAAGATCTGGCTGGAACAAATCAAAACGAACTCCCGGTCAAACAGGCTCTCACTTGGACATATCCTTAATTCTTTATGCCAATGTATACGTGACCCGAGACTAGAACAAGTTTCTTATTGAGGCGTCCTAATACTTGACCTAGAATTCATGTGGGGTTTTGCACAAACGGGCATAAGTGAGGACGAGCTCTTCGCTAAACAGGAATGACCGATGGTAAAATTGTTTTAAGAAGATGAGCTAATAGTTGGAAAAATCTTTACTCCATATAAGAGTAGATATAATAAAGGAGTTGGGTCTCAAAAAAACTTTAAGTACAGCTCTAAGAGGCCGGAACCACATTCCCCCTAGCTAAAACAGCAGCATCGACTTCCACGACAGGAGCAGCAGCCTCCACACCCTCTCCGGCTGGAGCAGGAGCTTCTGACTAAAAGATGATCTCGTCTTTATCTTCCTCGTCAGAGCTCACATAGCTGCAATCCTCCTTCAGCTTGGCAACTTGCTCTTTGAAGAAGGCTAGGTCACACTCAGGGCACTTTCTTGGAACCTCCCCAAGGAGTTCCTTAGCCATCTCGCAATAGAGGCCGACATTAGCACTCTTATACTCCTTAGATGCCTTTTACCTCTCAAATGTCTCATTATAACCAACGAGTTCACTAGCAGCAGCCCTATCCTCAATTTTTCTTAGGGCAAGCTCGTAGCTCGACCTCTTCATCGCCAACTAAGTCCCCAGGTCCTCATACTTCTTCCTCCAGGCCTCTAGTTCAATCTGCAGGTCAACTGATTCTCCTATGGAAACATATAGTTCCTGCTCTTTCTCCCTAAGAACCAATTACATCTCCTCCTTAGCCTTGATGGCCTCAGTCGCCTGGATGGAGCGCTTTTCCTTCTCTCCAATGAAGTGCTCCACGCGGGCCACAGCGTGCTCATCTAAAATAGCCGACCGAGTTCGCATCACCGCATTAGCCTGTAAGAGTTCCCCTATTGATGAGTTGGTAGCAAAGCCTTCCCACTTCTTGGACTAGCCCCGCGCCACGCTGTTCATAGCGCCTATGATGGCCTTGGGCATTTTTGGGATGCTAGCAGAAAGAGGCTTCCTGGCCAAATTGAACTTGAACAGTGCCTTTGGCTTTTTGCCATGAAGTTTCTCCAGTTCGGCCAGGCAAGCTGGATCCACTGGGAGAAAAATGTTCTCACACAGCAGATCAAGTGGCCTCTTTCTAAGTTGCTCCTCGCTGGCCAAAAGAGGTGTAGGAGATGTCGGGTAAGAGTTAGCCGGAGGCTCCCGGATGGCCAACTGCCATTTTTTAGGTCGCTCAGAGACGGCCATATCATCAACTGTCGTAGACTTTTTCCCAACAGACATCTCCTACCTCAGCTTCTTCTTCTCCTCCTGTCCCTTTAGAGCCTCTGCAAGTTGTACGGTAGTCCACATCCCCTCAATTTATTCGCGAGCAACTCCCCTCTTCTCCCACACAGCTCTCTTCCTCTTGGTTTCCTGAACGGACGACTTTTCACCCTTGGAGAGATGTTTTTTCCCTGAAAAAGACGCCAAGTGTCAGGTCACAAAATTTTTGAAAAAGATCGGAAGCAAGCAATGATAGGTCGGTTAGGGGAGCAAACGCTTACAGTTGTTGGGATCCCTGGAAATGTACTCGGCCATGGGAATAGACAGACCGGTGCTAACCAAAAAATCCTCTTCCGTCAATTCCACAACATCACGATAATGTTCGGGAATCTGGGCAACGATCTCTGCTTGCTCTTTAAATGGCAGAGTTAATGGTTGACCTCGCTCAACACCCAATAAAAAAGGAAAACGCAGTTAAACGTCAGCTCATCAGGCCGCGGGAATAGTTTTATTGAAAGCGTGCTTACTGGGTTCCATGTAGCTCATGGGGACGTTTATGTCCTCCTCGCCCGGACTCAGCGGGCTCCTCCACTCACCCCCCACCCAGAACCAACTCTCTTTCTAGTTGGGCCCAGATTCGGATGGCCCCTTACCAGGTTTTCCCAAAGGCTCAAGGTCCCGGCCTTGGGTCGCACGACTATATGAAACCATCCCTTCCGAGATGGCGAGGTCCTCAGTACGTAATACGAGTTGAAGTCCTCGGGGCTTGGATCTTTCTACATCCACCACAACTCCTTCGTCTATGCCTCTCTCAGAAAGAAAGTTCTCTCTCTCCTCCATTTCACAATGTCCCCACGGATTCCGGAAGCTAACCAGGAATTCCAACAGAAAATTCTCGAAAAATAGAAAGAAGAATAGTTGCCTTTACAGTAAGGGTATCGCGAAGCCTTCGAAAACGATATTGAAGACTCAGGCGTGAAAAAGAAAGCCTAACAAAAAAAACTGGCAGCCGAAGTCCCTTTGAAGTTGATTACAGAATAAACAGAAGCGAAGGGAAAAGAAAATAAGGAGAGAACGGTATAAATAGGGTAGGGGGAAAATAAAAGGATGGCTGCCACGTGTGACATCTTGAAATGAAAAGGCATCGGTCGGATTAATGATCACTGCCTTTAAATCCCTAAAACACATCATTCCATCAGATGATAGACATGTGACAGAGTGTGTGTGACATCCCAATTCTTTATACTTCTATTTCACATAATAGATTTAATACATATGGACCAAATTAAATATAAACGTAAGATTAAGGGTTAAATTGGAACAAGAAATAAAAAAATGAAATTGAAACAAGTCCTAGTGGTTTCTAGAAAAATTCACGTGGGGCTTGGTCCAATTGTCAATTTGTGTATATATATATGTATTATACAAAGAAAACAAAAACAAGACAAAAGCAAAGAAAGAAAAAGAAAGCAAAGAAAGAAGAAGCCGTCCTTGACTCTCTGCCGAATTCTCGTGACCAAAAAAAAAAGGGAAAGTTTGAAGATTCTTAGAAAGAAGAAGAAAGGTAATACAAGAGCAAACTAGTAAGTGTTCTTGGTTCTTAACCTTTGAATTTATATAATTTTAAGAATATATGGTTTGTGAGATTTTTAGGAACATTTAATATTAGGTTATAATTTTATTTAATACATGATCTAAAGACATCAATTAGTTACTTGATTATGAAACTCGAAGTTGTTGGTGTTATTATAGGGACTTATTGTAGATAGTGTAAAGATGAAATTTTATATAGTTGAAATTTTATATGGAGTAAGTAAATTGAAATCTTGATATAAGTTAATATTATGGTTTTATGAAATGGTATTATGGTAATGGAGAAAGTTGGTGACGTTGAGAATGTAAGAAATGAATGACTTAAGATGTAATAGTGAATGTTGAAATTTGTTTAAGACTAAGAATTAGTGTTTAAAGATTAAGAATTAGTATTATTTGTTATTTTTAGTAGGTATTGAGACTTTAATGTGTGATGCCCCTACAATTTATAAGGTAGACTAAAGTCTAGAATATTTATATGAATCGGGCAAGCTATATGTTTAATTGGCAAGTGAAGAAATCTTAGGAAATTTAGTGAAATGGAAAATTTGTACTCTAAGGAAATTTCATATTTATGAACTTTAGTTAAGTAGAGAATTTTAATTAGTAAAGCATGTTACAGAGAAAAATAAATGAGAATAAGGAAAGAGAAGTAAAGAAATTATGTGTATGAAATAGGATGACAGATTATTGATTTTATTGTCAATTTATGTCACAGAAGACACATAAGAGGTTGGAAAAGCATATCAACCGAATTAAGTCATATATAACCAGTGAGTGGAATTTTCTCTATTTATTTGGAAGTGGAATTTTCTCTATTTTTTGATTATATATGATGATGTGAAGTTATGACAAATGCTTTTATGGATACTTTGAAGATTCTTCTCTTATTCAAGAAATTTATGAAATTTGAAAATGTGATGTTTAAGAATTTTCGGGATGCATGATTTGAAAGTTTCCCAAATTGTATCCTATGTCTATGATTATGCCGCCTACGGGCGAAGGGGCATATGGCTCAAGCTGACAAGATAATTATGCCGCCTAAGGGCGAAGGGGCCTAGGGCCCAAGCTGACCAGATGATTGCCGCCCAGACGAAAGGGCCTTTGGCTCAAGCTGGTTATTGGGCCGCTTAGGGCGAAAGAGTCATATGGTACCTATGACTCAAGTTGACGTCTACGCGCGTATAACTTGAGATCATGATTATAAAGGATAGATACTTTTTGGGGGTGAATTCTATGCTGATCTTGAAATGAAGTTATTTTCATGATGTTCTAATGTTACAATGATTTATAAATGTGTTGATCCAATATGATTTTTTTATGATTTGTTTCAATGAATATGGTAGTGAAAGAAGCATTTTGTTTAAAAGTATGGAAGTTTTCTTAGCATTCCACTCATAAGGCGTTTATGCTCATGAAATATTTTAAATGTTTTCCCTTTTCAGGTAATAACTGAAGTTTGAGCAAATTTTGGAAACCGGTCCATTCTAGAGACGAGCCATTTGACAAGGTTGGCATGATCAACTAGAGATACAACAAGGAAATATGTTTTGATGTGGTTAAATACATTTTGATATGTTTGGCATGCTTATGTATATTAAGGAGAAAAGAATGAGACTAATATACTTTTGGAATGTATATCTTTATGTAGAGTTCATTATGTTATGACATATATTTGACTTGGTGTGGCGTGGTGGTTGGTTGAGGCCTTGAATTGTTGTTTTGAGTTTGGGTTTGATAAATTTTTTTTATACACGGTGGTTTATTCATAAATTAGGGGAGATGCTGCCAAAATTTTAGGAAATTTTAATAAGTCAACTAGCATTGTAAGTGAATTCTAGCTTTTAGTTAGAATTTATCATCAGCACACATCACATTTCTAGTATATTAGAGATACTAAGGGTGGGGCATGTCAGTGTTGTATACCAATCATTTTGAAATTCAAAGAGCCAAACTTCAGGCAGCAAATCAATCTTAGAAGAAAATAGTAAGCATAACTTCAAGACTACTAACCCTGAGGTCCAGAAACAGCGGCCTTGATGGGGCATTTTGTAGCCACCAGATCACAAATGTCAACGAAGTTCAAAGGTCAACCAAGGTCAACGGTTGTAGGGTCTTGGAAACAGGCCCCTGAGAGCCTTGCCTAACTCAGTGACCTAGCAACCAAATAACCAAAAGACATGGAAATATGTTTCAGCGACCTTAGGAATGAATCTCCCTTCTAGTGTTGTCGGGGTTCAGGACATCTAGCCACTATGCCAACGAGCTCATAGCTCCTCAATCTAACTCTGTGACCTAGAAGACTTACCACTTAAACAGCATCTTGAGACGTGGGAAATCTTATCACTTATGACTGATTGGACTCCAACATTAAATGTGAAGCGGTAGTTACCCATCCCATACATGGCTTAGGCAGCCATTAGTTAAAAGTGAAGGCTTAATCTCAGCCGATTTGACCCTTGCATCATTTTTGTGGGTCCAGTATTAAATGCATGCAATCACTGTTCCCATGCAAATGGCAAGTTTACACTATAAGTAAAACAAATGAAGCTGAGAAAAGGGGGATACCCAAAAATCTCATTCTTCTTGTCTTTGGCACATTTACTATCTTTTATTTATTGCAAACATTATTTACCTTTACACATTAACTGCATAAATCGATTCAAATACAAATTTTCCACGAATACAAATATTGTTTGTTGAGTCGAAGGCTGAATTTGATATCAACAAGAAATAAAAAGGAAGGGAGATGTGGAGTTTAGCTGTGGACTTTTGGATCCTTCGAGTACTTAAAGTACCCAATTTCATCATGATGTAGTTTGTGATTGATGTTAATGGTTTATTATGAGTTTGAACATGGATATGCGTTTTTGGATTAAAAAAAAAAAGATATGGGAAGAGATTTCTATTAGAAAATTCTTAAAATTTGAGAATTATACTAGTAGACATGGAAATAACTTATATATTGTCAGCAGAGATATAAAAGACCAATATTAATTGCTCATTTTGTTGGCCTATATATGAATGATTTGGTCATCTTAAGTTGAATGTAAAGGTAATCTTGTGGGTTTTAGTGTGAATTAGGCCCGTGTGATCTTGTACAAAAGTACAGAACATATTATAAACTAATGTCTTGGGCAACATGGAGAGTGTTATATTCTAATAATGAGATTAACCAAAGAAAGTTATTCAGAAATAATTCAATTTTGGGTTAAATCCCAATGATATAGGATATTAGGAATTTATAATCCTGGTGACACCCTTATGGGTAATAATACAAGAGTAGTATTAATGGCATATGGTAAAACAGTTATTTATAAGTCACCACATAGAGATTGGATAATCAGAACTGTTTTAATTAGTTGTGACTCATATTGATTTGCATGATATTTGATAATGGTTATTCAAAAAACTTTATAAGAAAAAAAAATTATGTGGTGTAACATTGTCAATAAGGAATATCATATGTGATCAATCAGAACTATACCAAGTGAAAGCATGGTGGAAGTTACAGTGACACTAAATATTGTGTATTTTTGGGTTAAAAGAGGGAAACGTGAATGTTTGATTTTGATGGTATTTTTGCTCAATGAGACTAAAAGAATTGATACGTTGATTTAATTTTATTTTGTATTCAATAACATAAGATTTGAGGTATATATGTTCCTAGTGATACCTTATAATTATATGACATGAATGTGACATTGAAATTAGAAGTGGGATATATGTGATCCGTCCTTAAGACTATAAGTAGTGAGTGGAAAATAAGATTGCTAGAGAAATTATTATTAAAGCAAGATATATATGACATAATGTTGGTAACACTATTACAGTTGGTAGGTCTAAAAATCATATAGCACTGTTAAGGTTACTATAATCATAGGATATGATTCACCATATGATAAATGAAGAATATTTTAGGATGATTAAGATTATGTTAATAATAAATTGTGGATTTTAAGTTTTGGATTTCATAAGAAGTTTTGCGGAATTTTGTAAATATCATAATACAAAGGTTGTCATTCGAAAAAGTATTATCCAAAGATTTAGAGATGTGAACAATGGTATCAAGATTATTTCAACAACACTCAATTAAGTGAATGGCTAATCTCAAACCACGTAAAGGTTTGACGATGAAAATATTTTGATTACTATTTATACTCTTATTAATATGTCAAAGATGAATAATTGATTAGTATAATGTATTAATTTTAATACCTTGATGAGTATATGAAATATATGAATTCGTTGAGGATTAAGTTTAGCTGATAAGTATGCTGGAGATCTAGTGATATTAAGACACATGTGTCATAAACATGTTGATAATATTTATCTACTAGATCCTGGAGTAACTTTTGGGTATAAATAGATCAAGTCTTTTGAAATCTTTTAAGTTACTAGTCAATTATTAATGATTTTAATTGACGAATGAAATACGATAATAAGGTAAATAGATAACCATGAGAAACGTTTATGGATATTGAGATTTATGTAAGTCGTGCATCTTGGGATTATTGAACTTTGAATTCTTGTGAAACTTGAATTGTAGGTGATAGTTAGCATACATACACATGAGATTAAGGAAGACATATTATCAAGAAGTATGATAATACTAAATTACGATGTGGTGATTAATTTATGTAACTAGAAGATTGTGTACTTTGAATTCCTTTAAACTACTTGTCTAATTATGAGAGATTCTATACATAAATCACGGTAAATATAAGATTGATGAATTTGCCAAGGTAAATTTCAAAACTTACGTTAATAAAGTAAGTACTGTTTGTACTAAACATGAGTTTTTGGTTATATGAACCACATAAGGTGATATTCAAGTAAATATAAAGAGTCGAGGATATAAGCATATCTTGATAATAGAATAGCTTAAAGGCTATTTGGAAATTTCTTATTAGAGATTTTGAATTAAATCAACCACCATTACAGATTGATAGAGTATTTTTGTAAGTTTCTTACAGGTGCACAAGATACTTTGTCTTGAGACATTAGGCACTTCTGATATAGAAATATTGAAAATTTGGGTTTTACTAGAAATTTAAAGTGTATTCTTGAAAAAGTGACATCAGAAATATTTTGTGTGACTTGAACACGAATTGAATAGAGCTATAATTAAAGAAATCACAATCAGTAGTTTATGAACACGAAGATGATGCAATTGCTAGTTTGTTTCTAGAAATAAGTGATTGACAAACTTCATTTGCATCTTGGGTTTAAGCAGGTTATTATCTGCACGATTCTTAGCACCACTATATCCTGGATATAAGTTGATACATGAATATAGAAATGTAAATGGGTATAGGAACAATCTTGGATGAGAAGTAAGAGTCTTTTCATGACATTTATTCCTTTAAGGGGAGAAGGATATCCTCGAAGTAACGCTTCATATGTATCATAACAATAGGGTACACAGATGAATCAATTGAATTTCAAGGACGAAATTCCTTTAAGGGAAGAAGATTTGTAACGCCCAAAATTTAAAAAGTAATATTTCATATAATTTTTATGGTGTTACATGACATGTCATTATTTTTACAGAATTATAAATATTGGGTTTAGAATTCTAGAAATCACCATGAGATTGTGGTCTTTTATATGAACCCGTAGAGTTTTTTTATACTATATGTAAAGTATTTGGGCATACATGAGAATTTACTTAAATTAAGGGATTAAGAAAAATAAATAAGAAAGTTTAAGGATTAGACATTAAATTAAAATTTGTGAAATAAGCCCCTAAAAATTTCTATAAATAAGGGTTAAGGGGTAGTAAATTAAGAAGGAAAAAATGGAAAATCAAACATACCCTCTTTTGTTTCTTTTGCCACCCCAAAGGGAGGATGGCCATGGGGGGCCTGCTACCCCATTTCTTGGGGGTGTTTAGCCCTAAGGGGCTGGCCTGGCCAGCCACTCGCTTCCCATGGGGCAAGTCACCTTTTTTGTTTTTTTGCACTTTTGTGCATTGGATAGAAATGTGCATAACTTTTTTTGTAGAGCTAAGAATTGAGATCTGTAAAAGGAATTAGATTCCTTATTTGACGAGCTTCAGTATGGCACGATAAATTAGAGGTGATACTGAGGGTAGTTTCGACAAGCATGAAAGAAAAGGTTGCAATAGCTATAGGCAGAAGTAAGAAACAGTTCAACAACAATGCAAAACAATAATATTATGTGCTTGAATGTGATAATGTGATATTTATTAGTCATGCCCTATGATTTGAAATATCACTATGCATGATAATTCTTTGACACTATTTGAATATGTCAATGTAATTTTTAATGAGAGATACTTAAAAATATTAGGCATGATGTATATAATCTGATTGAGATTATATTATTGAGCACATTGTGATACATGTCATATGCACTTATTGTGCTTGATGTTAAATATGAGAATATGCATGTGGCATGAAGAAGATTGACTTGTGAGCCAATTGTGATTGTGTGAACTCTGTATAGTGATACTATACTGTATTTGCTGTCTAGGTAGTATACCACTCGAGGTGTTCTCTCGGGTGAGTGTTTGGGGGCTCAGCAGCGTAGCTGTCTGGGTAGATATAGTAACTGGGGAACCAACAAGTGAGTGTTTGGGGGCTCGGCGGCGATAGGCCAGACCTATTATTTCTAAATTGTATTTTTACTAGGATCATCGATAGACTCACGTGGATCCTAGTACATGTGCATCTAATTTGGCCTTATTGATATTGAGTTCGTACGGTATACTATATGAGGGTTGGGGGCCCTACATGCTTGGTGATGTCGCATCATCGTCATCATTTGATTAACATCGTACACATAATGATCATGCATACCTTTACTTACGAAGTATCAGATCATATAGTTTTGCATTGTAAGTGTTAAAAGGTAAGTGATGAGGTCGGTGGCAACTGTAAGATAACCAGGCAATTGTGTAATGGGCTTTGACCATGGTGCATGGGTCAACCACAAAAGAAACTTAAAAAGGTTATGGCCATTTTAAGTTAATAATGTATTATTATTTTATAACAGTAAAGTATATTTTATATAAATAATTCACGTTTGTCTTCTATTCTGGATTTTAATAACATTTAATATATATGAATTTTATAAGTTTAAATATTATAATGAAATAAATTTTCTCGGGTAAGATCATCTTTGGAGGTGTTATAATTATAATCAAATTTATTATTAATATACAAATATATCAAAATGTACTTTATGTATTTAAGTTTAATGAAAATAATTTGTGATCGAATATCTGAAATTTTTGGTTCACTCATGTTTCATTCATCGGGAGAGTTTTCAAATTCGACTAATAGTTTATTCTATAATATAATATGGAATGATTTACAAAAATAATTGGGGTGTTACAAAAAATATAAAAATGTAGTTTAATTAAGGCAAAGCAGAAAAAAACTTGCAAAGGGGTAAGTCTTTTGGCGGGAAATCTGCTAGTGGAGGTCGGGGCAGCTCAACTGCTTTAAGATACATGGTAGATAGTAGATAGTAGTAGTAGATGGTCGATAGTAAATTCTACTTGTAAATAAGGGTCCGGTTGGAATGTCTTATAAATGGATTTGTTTATATTACCTTTTGAATTTTTAGAGCATGTGACAAATTTTACAATTGATATCTCACACACCCATCACATTAAAATGTAACTTTTGACTTTTTAATAAAATTTAATCAATTAAATTAAACCACATGTCTCAAAAAATTCAATTTTCAAAATATATTATAAATCAATATACCAACGGACCCTAAATTGTGTACTTATATAATTCACCCCTACTATTGTATTGTAATTCGCCTCAATTCAGTAATCTAGAGACAGAGTTAGAGAGACGCTCTCACCATGGTTGAAGATCTTCCCTTTTAGGGCTTTCTAATCTATCTGCTTGGGGCTCTACTTGTTTCTTCATTTTTTGAACATCCTTACTGGCTTTATCCTTGGATTTAACAGTTTTTTCGCTAATTTTAGAGCTGATTTTCAAGTCGCGACAGGTGGGTTCAAGGTTCGTTGCTGGGTTTCTGATTTCGTGACTTCTCTCGTGTGGTCTTCTTGGATTCTTCGTCGATTCAGCTTGGGTTCTGGGCACGTTACCTCGGTCTTTCTCCGGCATTACGAATTTCTGTTCGTTCGGCTGCTGATCTTCGATTCTGGTACAGTAACTCGTAACACTCTGTTTGCTGGTTCTGATTTCGAATTTTTGACAGCTCAACCCTTTTGTTTCTTGGTTCTGGGTTCGGTTTCCTCTTGAATAATTACAAATTTATGTCATTACTGATTCTTCCTATCTATCTGGAGATTCTTGTACTGAATTCTGTTGGTCAACCAGGTCATAGCTCAAGAAATTAGTACTTACTTCTGGGGTTTTTTCCTGCAGGGCAGATTTTGAGTTATAAATCTTGTTAAGCATTTATGGCAAATAAGAAGAAAAAAGGGGCCTCTTCAATGCGTGAAACAGGGGGGAATAAAGCTGGTTCTCACACAGGTTCTTCTCCACTGAAGCTGAGGCAAATCTCGAGAAAAAACTTCAGGTAAATCAGCGGAGTCACGGCCCATGTCTACTGATCAAAATTCTGCTGCATATTCGGAACATAAAGCTTGTAATGAGCAACTCAAATTACCAAGTGTCTCCCAAACACTTGGTAGCAAAGATACGGTAACAGAGAGTTCAAATTCGATGAAGAACGAAGAAGCATACATTGAGCAAGGTACGAAAATCCCTTGCCTACAAACTGAAGATGATTTAGTCATACATGAAGAAGGAAGGGACGTCGAGAGTGTTGATTGCCTTGTTGGTTATTTTGCTGTTAAGTTTCCTGGAAAAAAAGCACTAATGCAGCTAGCCTCTTCTTGAAAAGTTAAGTTTAAATTCTCTATACACCCGAGTGGTTGGTTGGTTTTTAAGTTGGAAACTGATCAAGATAGAGAGAAAGTTCTTTCTGGGGAAGCTTACTTTGTTTTTCGTAGACAATTGCTCCTTAAAAACCTGTCCCCTCTCTTTCTGAATTTGGTGATGATGAGATATGCAAAATACCAATTTGGACTCCCTCTTCAATGTTGGACAGCCAACGGATTGGGCAAGATTTGCTCCAGGGTTGGTAAACCTATATCCACCGGTAAAATCACTCGAACACGCGAGAGAATTGGGTATGCTCGTGTTCTTGTTGAAGTGGATTTGTCAGAGGAGTTGGTACGAAACGTTCGAGTTGAACTCCCGAAAGGAAGGATTCTTGAGCAGCAATTTGTCTTTGAAAATGCTCCTAAATTCTGTGGCAATTGTAAGATGTTTGGCCATTACACTGATGGGTGTACTGTTAACAAAGAAAAACAAGTATTGGATTGTGAGTTATTTTAAATAATGTAATGTGATTGTCCTTTGTGAGATTAGGAACCAGATTTTATCAGCCTCGAAGCAATATAGAGAGTCTTCAAGGCGCTTAATCTCATCTCATAGCTAAATTATTACTACTCCTTTTTATCCCTAATATATGGCCATGTTTCTATATTCATAAGTGATTTAATTTACATTGTTTTTAATATCTGTGAAAAACAAAGTGGACCATATATTTGGAACCTATGGAATAGCAATTTTCATTAATTGTAGTGTATTTAAGTTCTTTTAATGTTTGAATTTTTTCTCCAAAAATGTTGACATCTACAATTTTAACTCCGTGTGCAGTCTTCGTGGTCGGTCCCCAATTTGGATAAAACTTAGAAGTGTGTGTTTGTACTTTTATATTTCTCCCTATACAATTTCTCCTCGTATAATTTTTTACGATTACATATATTTATCAACATTACTTACAAAATGATATATATTTATCAACATTAATTTTTTTTAATACAATTTGGGGAACTTCAAGGAGGAGCATAGACTGGAGCTCAAGATTTCGTCTTAGTAAAGACTGCTCTTTGTCACTTGAGCTAAATCTTTAGTCTTCTCAACGTTTAATTCTTAAACTGTGTAAATATAAAAATGAAAAAATAGGACCCGCTGGGATTAGCTCATGCAAACTTGAGCCAAGCCGGAATTTCAGCTTTGGCTCGCCAGTGCAAGCCGAGGTGAGACGTGCAAATTGCCCCCTCACTTTGTCAAAATTACTTGAATAAAGATAAGCGTAAGTCGAGACGAGACAAGGTGAATTGCCTGACACGTGGTGAGACGGCACAAGCGCAAGCCCAGACAGGTGGTGTGTCTCTTTGCAGGCTGTTTGTCTGTACAGTGTCGCTAGAAAATGGTTGGAGAATCGGACGGATGAATTGTCATATCTATTTTTTCCTTACTCAAGAGTTAATTATCCAAAGAGTGGATATATCTACCCCCAACCATTTTATTATTATACACACCATAATTTAACTTTTATTATTATTTATTAAAAAGGTAAATAATTTAATGACATAAATAACCTTTTATTCTGTACATATATATTTCTTAAGTATACAACAAAACAAAAACCTAATTCATTTAAATTTTTTATTTCCACCACACTAACAACCCTAGTTTATTTCTTTGCTATACCATTATTAAAAACTTTAAAAAAATAATAATAATGGTTTTATATTTGAAAAAATTTATACATTGTAGGAGAAACATACAAATACTATTGAGATCAAATTGATATCATTACCAATGTTTATTTGCATGACATGATCATTAGACGGGGCAAAATTACCTTTACATTTTAATTAAAATTTTCAATATTTTATAGTTCAAGTTTCATAATTCAAATTTCTTCATATTCATGGAATTGAAATCTTCATATTCAAGTGTTTTGATTTTTTCTTTATCGTCTTCTTCCTTTCCCCACACCTCCCCACTCCAATTCAATTTCATCCTAACCTAAAATTTTCCCAAAAGGGTTAATTTCACAAATCGTCTCTAACCTTTGAGTTAAGAATCATTTGGATCCTCAATATTTCATAAATTGGCACGATATGTCTTTTTTTTTTTTTACAGATTCTGTCAATATTTTTGTTAATTTTCAATAAAATTACTGTTATACCCCTTAAATTTTTAATTTTAAAAACAAAATATTTAAAAATAATAAAAAATTTTAAAAAAAAACTCACCCCCTCCCTCCCCTCCAAAGAACGCTGTAGGAAATGGCCGCTGGAATGTTGTCATTTTTGGCAGCCAACAAAGAGGTTAAATCCCCCCATTTTGCTCCCCTCGTAATTCAAAATAATTATCAATTGCCACTGTATTCAAAATAGTTTTTAATTGTTACTGTACTTTAGTCTTTGTTTTCACATGGCAATTCAACTTCAAAATGTTTCCATTGGTCACTAAACTTCAAATATTTTTACCCGTGCATTACTAATCACATATGTTTTAGTCTGATAAAAGGTTATAAGAAATTTGTTTGCAGACAAAATTAACAAATTTGAACTGATACTTTCATTTATATTTGATCTTTTTTTTTTTTAAAGAAAGGTCTAAACCCTTCTTTGTTACTTAAACAATTTTATTTATTTATTTATTTATTTTTACAATTTTACAAATAGAAATGTGATTGGTGATAAACAGGTAAAATACTTGAAGTTTAGTGGCCACTCGAAAATATTTTGAAATTGATAACTATGTGAGAACCCAAAGTAAAGTAAAAGGACTATTGATAAAAAATTTAAAATTGAATGAGATAATTTCGAACAGGAAACGATATTTAACACCCAATAACGATCTCCAGTAATATGTAAATACACATAAGTGACATGAGATTATTAAGAGTGTGTTGATTTCTCCAATAATATCTTACCACGGGTGCATATAGCGGATAATTCTATCGTGCATTTGGCGGAGATCATTTTTGAATTAACCCCCTCTGCAGAAAAACGAACAGAAAGAATGAGATAATTTCATCAACTGATGGACAGCCACATGTCGTCAAAAATCTTCTAATTCTCGAGATAATGTCAAGTACGTGTGGATGCACTCATCTCTTAAATTATCCCAAGAGCAACCAGATTAATTTCTACAACAATGGCAGCCAAATTACTTCTTTCTTCTGCTTTCAACCCACTTCCCGTTACACTTTGCCCTCCCGCATCTAAACCTCGACCTTTCTTCTCATTTAAGGATCGAAAAACCCAGTTCAGAGTTTCTGCAAATTTAGGTTTGTAACATATATTTTACACCTGTGTGTGTCTTCATTCACAGAAATGAAGAGGAAGAAAATGGTTTTAGCCTTTGTGTCTTCATTAAGAACTTATCCTTCTTTTATGGAGATCTTTTACTATTGATAGGGGAAGGAGATAATGAGATCAAGAAAGAAGGGAAGAGGAAATTCATCACCAGAGAAGAGGAACCAGAACAGTGAGTGATCTCACTTGGTAAAATTTTGTGGCAAATGCTTTCCCGATTACTTTATGTTAATTTGAAATATAGTATGAAAATTATGCATTACTATATCTTTTTTACATTAGGATGATTGATAACCAATAAGAGTGGATTGAGTTTCTGTTCTTGTTAGTATGTGTATTGTGTACTCAGCAGAGTTGTAAAGGATTTAACTTTATTCATATAGGATGGCACATTGGATATAATTGAGCATTATAATTAACAATTTTGGGGCACATTTTTTTCTAAAATATTGTTTATTGTTGTCTAATCGTCATCAACTTTTCCTGTCCCATCTCCCAGAATTAGTAGAAACCATCTCCCAGAATTAATAGAAATTAAGGAGGGCTTCATCCTTTTCAATTTTCAAATGTGTTGCTTTAAGTAGTTCCAAACTAGACATGTAGGAAGTTGGTGTATCAAGTTGCAACTCCCTGCTGTATATTCTTCAGTATTAAAACGTTTTTGCTAAAGTTGGCCGTCCGTGAGTTTTCAGTCGGACATTTCTTTTTTTTATGTTGAAAATGTCTAATAGGGATGGGCCAGAAAGATCCTTGCTATAAGAGATGCCAAAAAGAACTGTTTAATGTTGTTGTGATTGTGTCGAAAAAGCGTAATCACAAAAAAATTATTGAATAATGAATCATCCAGATGCTTTAATTGTTTAATTTCTTCCTGAGCGATTCAAGGGAACTCTCTCTCTCTCTCTCTCTCTCTCTCACATAGTAATTTGTAAGTCTGGAAGTTCTATGGGGATGATGGAAGCAATTCAGTTTGAAGAGATTTTGCTTGGAATGGTATGCCCAGTTATTGAGCACTAGTGATAAACATGCAAATTGTGACCTGACTCCAAATATTGTCTTATGATTGTAGACCTCATCAGCAATAATAAGCTAATAGTTAATACTGGATAACTGCAACGAAGTAGAAGATACGATTTGAAAAAAAAAAAAAAAATGAAAACAGAGCTCCTGTTTTGTGTCACCTTTGGAGACACCAATACCAATCTAGAGTAGCTGAAACTGTACTGGACCAACTTTGTCATTACATCATCAAGCGATCATAATGCACAGGCACTATATAACCTCACCATCTAACGTTGTCTCAAACAAAATGAAAGTCAAAGTTGGCATGCTTATGTCACCAGGTCAGTGTAGAGATTGCTAGCAGTAAACTTCTCAGAATAGTGATGCCTGACATTGACTTTTCAGTTAATAAGCACTGCTGACTGGTTGTCACTGGATTGCACTCAAGTAACTTTGTGATATACCGATATCTCAAGGCCACACTTTATAAAGGTTTCTTTATTAGACATGAGTTAATCTTCTCTTTCTTCACCTTTTTGGCTTCTTTTGATGCTGTCTAGGTTGGCAATACATAACAATAGGATTTCCATGGGTGGCAATGTTTTTCAACTTTAATATTCAGTTGACTGATAAGTGGTATTTCTAAATTGGTAATTGAGTTAGGTAATTATTCAAAAAGAAAATCCAAGTCCCTTCTTATCTTTTCTGTTGTTTTAAATAAAAGATCGGAAGAGTTAAACTTTAAGGAAGAGAGTATTCATTATGTTGAAAAACAGTAAGCTAACCATTTTTGCCTGGTTCTAGGTATTGGCAAACAGCAGGCGAAAGGGAAGGTGAAAACCCCATGAAGACGCCGCTTCCTTATATCATTATATTTGGTATGTCTACACCTTTTGTTATTTTAGCTATTGCCTTTGCCAATGGTTGGGTTAAAGTTCCAGTTCGCTGATATGTAAATTGTTGGAAACACTGCCCGTGCAGCAGACCCTGAGTAACTTGCTTTTCATTCTGTTACATCAGTTTTGTAATATAAAAGTATGTATTTAAGTACACAACTTTTCTAACTTTATACACTGTTGACTTGATATATTGAACTTTTCTAACTTTATATTGATACCTTTGTCATGTTAGCAAACATGATATATTGAACTTGTTTACATCAAGTGATATAAAAATACTAGATCTATGTTTACATATTACTTGCTGCCTCATCACAGACTATCCTGTTCGTTGCTCATGTGAATTTTAAAAAGTGGATTCAGTTCCAGAAGAAATCAACTTGAAACTTGAAAAATGAGGTTATTTGTGGATTTAATTCCAAGCACAGCAGCTATACAATCAAGATATACATAGTAAGGGGTCATCGGGTAATCAAGGTGGTTTGCCCAACTCCACCGTCAGAGGTGTGGAAGTGTGGTGTCTTTTGTGTAAATACCTCGTTAATATTCATTCGTGCCTGGAGTGTTATGTATGAAGTGAAATGATTCATGGCTAGAGTGGTTACATTGTCAAATGGAATCCTTTTATTAGATGTTTGATACGTTGGATTGAATGAGGCTTAACGGCCATCACTGCCATTTTCCTTCACCTCACAAATAACTGGATACTATACCCTAAAAGAAGTGGATTCTTTTTTTTTTTTTCTTTTTTTTTTCTGGTTGGCCCCTTTATCCCCCCCCCCCCTTCGCTGACAATGACAAACAAGTTTTTGTGTGCTTTTTCTATCTAAAGAATGAAATACTTTGACGAGATTGTAATTCCCAATAGGCCCTAACTCAACCATGGATGCAAAGCCATAGAAACTATCTGACTCCTGCACCTCTACTAAATTGTAGGACGTGAAGGATACAGTGTTGTGGGTAGAGTAATAGTAGTGTTGTATATGGAGAAATTAGCACTAATTCCTAGTTAGTGCACATAAGTCTATGTTAATGAAGGGTGGGGAATGCTGCAGATTACTTTCTCAAGAATGGATTGATTTTCCTAGATTTGGGTTCTGTGTTGCATGCTATGAGAAATATTTAAAAAGAAAAAAGGGGAAAAAAAAGAACCTGGAAAACGTAGCTTCTTTTTCTTTTTCTAAGACTAGATTGTTTGCAAAGTTCTCAAAATTTTGTTTGATTATTGTTAGTTCACATTATATATAGTTGATGGAAACTCAAAATATAATTTGTTGGCAGTCGGTAACCAGAGAGGGAGGAGGGAGGGTTGGACAAAACAATGGTAGAGGAAGGCAGTGGTGGGTGGAAGCTGTGGGGTTATGTAGATTTCAACTTTGCAATTAATTGTTTTAACTGGGGAAATTTTGGAAGCTAAAAAGGATGTCTGGTTGAGATGGATTCTTATGTGTGTGAATGGATTTGAATATTTGGACTATTTGAAATGAAGGGTTGTGATGGGCTGTCAAAAGTATTTGTCAAGGATATTGGTAACCCTTCTGTATATATGATGGTGCATTTTAAGCAAGTAAAAATGCTGGTTGTATACCATGGTGTATAAGGGTTTTGGAAGGGAGATTGTTGGGCAGCGCTTAGGATGACTATTCAGTGAAAACAATGTTGGCTTATATGAACCCATGAATGAAGAATCCTTAGAGCCCAAGAAAGTTGAAACCGGAAAAGAAAATCTTGAGCTGATGATTGAACCGAAGAACCAATATTGTGAGTTTAAAGCCACAAAGATGGAGATCCTTGGTAAGTTCTGGTTTTGTTCAATCAAGAACGAGATGGCAAATCTACACTTCTATTAAATCTAACATAGTTATCTCACAATGAAAGCCTGTATGTGGGTGAAATTGATCAGTGCCAAATTCCTAAAAGGAGACAGTGAAGTCCTAAATGACATATGAAACTAACCTAATCAAAGAGGGAAAGAAAAATCAGACAAAAAGGAGTCCTAATCTTGTGAAGTTGAAAATTGTCCATTCAACTCGAAGGTCCTAAATTTCTAGAATGGTTTGAATTCCATATAGTGAGGATGACTTCTTCTTCAATGGCTTGATCTTCTTTCCTTCTGACCTTGTTATCGGCTGCCTAGGACATGCAAGGGATCCTTGTTGGCTGGCCCATCATGATAACCATCATTAGTACTAATCTATGAGGCCATATAAGCTGATATTGCATATTGGCATTCATTGTTCTTTACAGAGTCAAAAAGAATCATATGACATTCACAATGTATATGCATGTTTACGGTACTTCGCTCACATAGGATTTGATCCTCCCATTTTATATATACAGATATATAGAGAAAGAGGGGTAAAAGAGAAGGGGAGGGATCTCAGCACGTAAGATGAAGATATACACTTGATGATGGATTGCCACATGATTTATTGTCCACAACCTTACTTAGTGCCTTGAATGTAGCTGCAAAATGGCAGGAGAAAAAACAAAAAATACAAAGGGGGATTCTCTTTGTTCATGGTACCCTCCAAACTTTAATTACTTTGGAATGTGCATTGATTAGGAGGGTCCATGCTGTAGTCACTTTTTGTGAGTATCTAAAAGTCTTGTTAGCCCCATGTAATGATAAAAGTAGAGATAAATTTTACTTACTTTACTGCACAATTATACTGCAAATTGTCATGCTTTCATTATGTAAATCCCATAAGGATCAAAAACTATGATATTGAATGAAAACAGTAGAAAGTAAAAAGAAAAAAAATGAAAAAAGGATATTATTAGCTGGCTGTTTTTATTCCCCTTTCCTTTTCTCCTGCCTAAATTGAAAACCTTGAACATTTTATGGATCCCATGTAAATGTCAATCTCGATCAAGCTGTCTTCCTCATTCATTTCATTGATTTCTGCTAAGAACTCCAAAGGGATACCCTTCTGATGAAGCTTTCCTTCTGGAGAGAAATCTGATTTCTTTTTTTTCATTTCAAAGTCGGGATCTTTCTGTGAAGAAAGATATTGCCCGCTTGGGATTGCTATCTCAATCAGACCTTCTTCATCTGACATGGAATCATCAGAGCAATCCGGTTTCTGCCCAGAGTATGACCAGTAATTTGTTTCAGAATCCTCACTTGAGGTTGAGTACTGATCCATACTTGCAATATCACTTTCTGAATATAGATGATCTTGTGATGATCTAAACAAATATTCTTCATGATTCCGGCTCTTGTCTTGTTCTTTGTCATTGTCTTCTTTGTTAACCGGTACCGGCTTAGTTTCCACTTCCACTTGAACAGAATCAGATGAACATTCTGATGAATAGTTTTCTTGCACGGCTGCTTGTTTTTCTCGCAGTGGTTTTCCCACAAGCAGGCCTGGTTTTTGCTTCCAGGAGGTGAAAATTAGAGTTGATAGAAAGACAAAAACTGAAGTTGTGATGGAAATCCATAAAACCCGTTGGCCCGAAAGACCGGAAAACAGTGCAATCCATGGTTGGAGAAAACACAGAGAATAGGCCATTCTCAGACAGTCACCAATAGTGTTCTTGGGAAGGACTTTTGGAGAAAATGGAAAACAGAAAGCCACTAACAATAATTGTTTATTGAAGTAATCATTAGAGAAACCAAAGCAATTGAACTCATTAGAGAAAGTCTGAAGCTAAAAGGGTAATCAAAAAGAAGAGAACTCAAAAAGCAAAAGGCAGGCAGAAGGCAAATAAGATCAGAAAAAAGCAGAGAGATGTATATGATACTGACTCTAAATCTAGTTAAATGTGGATTTTCAGTTCGAGCCGATTGAATCGAATATTTCCGTTGACTCTAGAATACGACCCTGATGGAAATGCATGAATTCAGCACAAGGGAAAAGGGAAAGTGTAAAAGTGAGAGAAAATGCAGGAAACCGGTGTCACTGAACTGGTTAGTATAGTGAAGGGAAAAAGAAGACCATATTGTAGGTGTCCTTTTATTTATTTTTTTTTGTTTTTGATAAAAAAATATTTAATTTCTTTTAAAAGAATTTTCAAAGACTCACCATTCCCAATTCACCACTGTTATGAAAATTACAAAAGGAAATAGAAAAAATGGTTTTTTATGTGTGCTTCCTGAACAGCTATCAGGTGGTCTTCTACTGCCACTGATTCTCTTAAAAACCTCAAGAAAAACATGGAAATGAGAGATTGCATGTGAAGACCTCTGAGTAACCAGTCACCACATGCCACTTTGCTCTAATTTCAATGAAATTATTTATATATAAGAAAAGTATTCCTTTTCTGATGTGTTATTCAACCTAGCTACTTTTTTCCAATGAATCCATTTTTATATACCAACTTCACAATGAAATAAAGCCTTTAAAGATGGATTCAAGACATTATCTACTTACGAAAATTTTCAAACACCAACAAATGGTGTTTTATGCAGTCTTTCTATGGAAATTGATCAGGCTCCATTTTTGGAGCCTGATCACTTATGTGACAAACATCTAAATAGAGCATGATCACTTATGTAACAAACATCTAAAAAAAGGAGCCTCATAAACAACAAATGGTATTTTATGCAGTCTTTCTATGGAATTTGATCATGTTTCATTTTGAGTGCTTGATCACTAATGTGACAAACATCTAATAGGGCTCTTTTTGTTAGATGTTTGTCACATATGGGGCTCCTTTTGTTAGGTGTTTGTCATATAAGTTATCAGACTGTATTTTTAGAGCTTGATCAAGTTGCTTAGAAAATTTCCTATTTTACGATATCATTTTTTAGTACTACTTTCTTAAATAGACTAATTAAACCCTCTCCTCCACTCCCTTTATATCAAACAAAAATAAAAATGAAACAAAAGCTCCCCCAGTCTGTCGGTTTTAGTTGTTAGACACCCACAAACATACATAAAATCACAAACGGTCATTCTTTCTCAATATATTTTGCAGAAATTATGAAAGAAACAATAAAAAAGAATGGTTATCAAAAACATTATTATGTAAAATTCAAAATCTATTGAAATTTGAAAATACCCTACTTAACTATAAAGGAAAGCCAATGAAGCCTAGCTCATTTAACTAAAGCTACTGTGCATCTTAAGATTTTAAGTTTGAATTTTACCACTTGTACATGTGTGGATTTTTTTTAACATCTTATGTTGATATGTACATTGTGTATATTCTTTTTGCGTTGTGTTTCAATAGGTTGTATATATATACACATGTTGTGCTGCTATGGTACAGATTTGTACTTTTACTCTAAACATAAAAAGGAAAAGAAAGAAAGAAAAAAGAAAACTATAAAGGAAAAAAAGTCTATCCACTTTGAATCCTATATGGGCAAAATACTTGTATTCCTTTTGATAAGTCACTTTTCAAAACCTCCCCCGTCATATGGCGTACATGGATACATGCCATGTATATTTGAAATACATATAATGTACATTCATACACGGCACATGAGGTTAGAGGTTACAAAACTTGGGAGAGGTTTTGAAAATTTTTCTCCTTTTCATATATGGTAACTGTATAAATAAAGACGTGATGAAGGACAAACTTTATCTCGTGAGGCTAAATGCCAAAGAGCAAATTATATTGGCAAATGGCAATTGGCTTCTTCTGCCTCTCTTTAATCCATATGTGAGAAAGTATTAGCATTTCTCACCTACCTTTTGGAAGGAAGCGAGGACTATGAGGCTTTTTTTTTTCCTTTTTTTTTCCCATTAAAGTGAAATAATCTAAATGGTTGAGATAGGTAAGTCTCAAGCAATAAAAATGATTAAATGCTCACAGTGAATACGTGTTAATGTATTCATTTTTATGGAGTTGATGCATGGAAAAAGAGAAGTATTTGACATTTTTTTGGAGTGTCCATTGCCTACTCAACGTCGGGTATTCGGTCAAATATCTGATTGTATTATACTTTCATAGATATTGTGAACGCACATTTCAGGCAGTGATATGACCCAGGCTGACCACCTTTGTTGTAATTTGTAGGGACACACTTATGGTGGAAACAAGTTGTCGGTGAATGAAAATTGAAAGGAACCAAAAAAAATTAAAAATAAAAAAAATAAAAAAGGAGGAGAAATGACCGGATATGGAAGCTAATGTTTAATGATTTATGAATGTGAAAACTAAAAAATTTAATTAAGAAAAGTCTGAAAGTTCGGATCGAAAAGATGGCCCTTTCAGCATGCACGGCGCTCAGTAAATGGTCCCTTGTAACAAGTGGCTACTTTGTAAAGGATTGTTATTAATTAAATTCCCAATTGATCAAATCTCTAGCAACAAACTCTTATGTTCTTTTTTTTACGGTATTTCTAAACAAGTTCTAGCATAACAAATCTAAAGTTTTCTTATTGATGATGATAGCAACAATATTGATGCCAGTGATGATATCAATCGTGACCTTGACATGGAGTTGGAACTATTAACTATAATGAATCCGCTAAATATTGATGGTAAAATAATTTGGAATCAATTAATAGAAAGTCTTCTTATCATTCTTCATTTATTAAAAGGAAAAGGAAAAATAAAATGGTATACGTGTCAATGCTCTTCGTTGCAAGAATTTCTAGTACTTTAAAAGGCACAGCGATGAAGCTCTCCATTCAAAAGTGCAAGTTCTGCACGCGTTGCCCACACAAAATGGGTAGAATTCGAGCAAAGCCAAGAACTGGCTTGAAACCAAAATCAACTGAGACTTTTCGTCTACCTTCTTCACATTATTTGCTTCTTTTTTTTATTATTATATTGAGTTGAGTTGAGTTGAGTGAGCAGTTAGAATGTCCAACTTACATACTTGATTAACTAATGAATGTGAAATATTACTACTTACTCATTACGGATTTACTAGTAAAGATTTGACATTTACAAGAATAGAACGCATATCCCCCCCCCCCTTTTTATGTTTCACATAAGCAAACACTTTGTCTTGTAAATATTTATTTCCATGCTGATTGGCTGCAAATATTTATTTCTAATAATACATCAACGAATACTTATTAAACATAAAAGCTAAATAAATATTTTTATAATTTTTAGTATATTATTACTAACACTTTGAAACAAATCTAACATCACGGCTCGTTTTAGGGTTGGCAATCACATAGACAAGTGATAATTCCATTGCAACAACTGATTTCCAGAGCAAAGCTAAAAACTCATCACTCCCCAATGTGAGAAACAGAACAGATAAATAACGAAAACTAGAGGAATTAAAATGAAAGAGAAGGAAGAAGAAAAACGACACACAAACTTCATCTTTATTCACTGCTCCATAAGCAACTTACAGCATAGCACATTCACATTCACATTCACAATGCACACCAAAAGAAGTAGCATTAACTCTATCATACATCAAAAACCATCACAAATCTCCTCATTTTCCTTTCATGTCCAAGTAAGGAGTAAAGAAGAATATGTCATCAAGTCGATCGTTACTAGGAGAATTCCCACCATAAACCAATAATCCCTCTTGGCCATCTTGCTGCCCTCTTGCAAATGCGCACCATCCTCGTGGTCCTGGATGGTAAGCAGAATCTGAGCCACTTCCCCATCGCTTCCACACTTGAGTCTCGGTATCAAGTGCGTACACTTCATCTGAAAATTTTCCCGCACCTAGGTGGCCTAAGTCACTTGGATCAATCTCTCCACCATATATAAATATATACTTCCCAACCCCAAAAATTGAAAACACACTTCGAGGAGTTGGCTTTTCTCCGCTCGTCTCAGCTTCAACCCACTTCTCTTCATTTAGATCCAAGTAATGTACATCATCAAGCTCCGCGGCGCCGGAAAAACCACAAACAACCCAAATTTTACCAAGAACTGCAACTAATCCAGGTCCACCTCTAGGCTTACAATTCTCCTCTGGCATAGGAAAACTGATCCATTTTCCATCAACAACATCATAAGCCCATAGATCATTAAGCCTGCCTGCCTCCCCACAGCCACCAAATACATATATTCGCCGGTCATCTGACGTCATCGAGTGGTAACTTCGGTTAGGGGGCCCTACCTCACCGCTCGAGATTAGAGTCCACTTATTTGTAACAGTGTCAAAAGAGTAGAGTTCATTTAGTTCCTTATGTTCAGCATCCCTTCCACCAAAAACATACACAGTGTCAGCAACTGATGCCATTGTGACACCAACACGAGGAGGAGGAATTTCGCCAGTTGCATCAGCAGTTGCCCATGTCTGGTCACTGAGATCGAACACGTATAACTTGTTATCCACAGGGACACGAGGCGTGAACTCACCTCCAAATGCATAAACTTTTTCCCCAATAATGGTTATAGCATGTGAGCTTCTTGCTCCAGGTCCAGTCCCTTTCTGGTTTAGCTGCATATGGTGAATTTTCTCATGAATGATCTCTACAATTCAGTCGTGTTAATCTAAACTAAGCCAAAACAACTGAAGCATACCTAGCACTTTGTTAGCAATTAAGTTTGATAACCGGCTAAAACTCAGATGTCATCAAAAAGTACATCACAATTATGCGACAAAAAGCACACAATACACTTTTAGGCAGAACCCTGTTAATTAATCACCCTGAGAAGTTTAAGCAAGAATACAAAATCTCCCATGTTCTGTAGAATATATATTTATTTTTCATCAATAGAAAACAGGGATTTGTTAATCGGAAATCAATCAATCAAGTATAGATCAAAGGAGAAATGGCCAACAACATTCCGATTTTAAGGCATATTACAGAAGTTCCAAGGATCTTGATTTGAAGAAACATACACGCCTAAAATTTTGCAACCATAATTTCCGTAAAAGAAAAAGGTAGATTGCAGAAAAATTAAGAAACCAGACCTTAAACCATTTGCTCTGTGCCAAAGCCATCGTCGAGAAAACTGCCAATTGGGTGAATTTTCAGCACTTTGTTTACACAGATAAAAGGATCTGGGCTAGGGGCGGTATATGTAGCCTCAAAATTGGTCGAATTTACAGTGGAAAATGCAATGCTGACGCACAGGTTTCTGAGAATTTAATATATGTTTATTATACTTGTTTGAATTGAAGCGGCGTGGATCGTGGCTGATAAACTAAAAAAATGTTGTAGTAGTTGAATTTTGGATGTTTACTGTAAAGTTTGGTAGCTTATTTGGTGCCCGTGGCTTCTTGCATGCCCCCACTATAACGTATATTAGGAAATTCGGTGAGAGTAATACTATTTATCTTGGCTAGACATTAGTTTTCAGTCTAGTTAATATTTTTACATTAGAGAATGAGTGGATAAATATAAATAAATACATGGAGACATCACATATTCTTTCTTTTTCTTCTTCTTCTTTTTATTTGAATTCACCCGTGCGTTGTACATGAATGATACGTATCAAATCAAATTATTTAAAAAATAAATAATAAAAAATTCTATAAGTTTTCTTTTTTTTTTTTTATGACGAAATTTTAGGTTACCTTACTTTGTTGAATAATTAATGGGAAAATATATTGACACAGTACTTTTTGATAGTCACACCACATTTCTAATACGATAAATATCCATAGTCTTTATAACTTGTGAAGTTTGTGTCCCAACAAATCTTATTGCATTTTTTCCAAGCGGTTTAATTAATTTCTATATATCTCGTTTCTTAATAATGGTTATTATTTAAAAAAAAATTCATTTGTATGTCTTAAAATCATAAGAAAATATTTAATTTTACTTTTACAGCTTTTTCTTTTTTTAACTTATTTAAAAGATTTAAGTAATTCTCACACTGAAATTTTTGAAAGGAAATCATTGTTAGATACAATATGTGACAATCAATTGAAAAATAAGAATAAAAATATGATGAAGAAAAAAATTAATGCCTTAATATAAAAATATGAAAAGATGAAGGATATTAAATAAAATTAAAGTGTGGTGGAAAACATGTGGTATCAACAATCAATATTACTACTCATAATTAATTTTTAAAATAAATCAAATAATAATGTAATTGTGTTCTTGTCATGTTAATGTAGCTATAATTTACAATAAATTTTAACCTGATTGTTATCGTTAACGCAAATAAATATCATTTTACTTTTTGGCACTAATTTACATAAATGTCATGGTACAAATAATTATTAATTGGGCTGTGTTTTGCACTCAGGAAATATTTTTTATTCGAAATGAATAAAGCCATATAGTATGAAGATGATATCAATTAATAATACATAAAAAGAGTCATAATTTTTTTTATTTGAGGAAAAGTAGCCGTAATAATTATTAATATTCATGTAGGCAAAAATTAAGAAAAAATTACAATTATAATTTTTAATTAACTTAAACTAATGATATATATTTAATTTATATTAATTATAAACTACAAATTTCAAGCACATGGATACTATCGTAAGACTCCTCATGAAGGAAAAGAAACAAATAAACAAAAACCATTTGATAGTTGGCTACTGATTTTCTATAGGTATTTCAATGTTTACTACAAAATAATTCTTGTGACTTATTGATGCGCTTATACAATGTATAATTTGTTGTGACTCATTGATGCGCTTATACAATGTATGCCGAAATTGGTATTATAAATGGAGTGATTTTTTTTTAAAATTATCTTTTTATACAATTTAGGGAACTTCAGGGAGAGGTATAGACTCAAACTTAAGATCTCGTCCTAATGAGATTGCTCTTTACCACTTGAGCTATCACCTTTGGTTTAAATGGAGTGATTGTTATTTTTTGAAAATTGGTAATCATCTCAACAAAATAAATTATTTTTCTTATTCAAAAGTGTTGCTTTGTTTATTATTCTTTTTTTACGTTTAGTTTCATTATATTATTATAGTTTTTCAAAGAAAAATTTTAGTCGTGCAATGTACGGGTGAAACACTAGTAAATTAGAATAATTCTATTTGGACAAAGAAAGAGACAAAGAATATGACAAAAAGGACATATGGCCCATGTGAATACCATTGATGTAAAGGTGATATGATGTGTTAAAAAACAATCTTAATATATCAATTTTGTTTAAATTTTTGTACTACTCTTTGTTCAAATAGCACAACTCAATAAATTGAGTAAAACTGATTTAAATTAAAAAAGGCTTTTTAAGTACAAAATAATTATTGCTACAATACAAAAGAAAGGAATATTAAATTAGTAAGTACCGTTAAATTAATAATAATAATAATAATAATAATAATAATTTCTAATGTTAAT
Source organism: Nyctanthes arbor-tristis (assembly GCA_963692815.1). Classification (NCBI taxonomy): domain Eukaryota; kingdom Viridiplantae; phylum Streptophyta; class Magnoliopsida; order Lamiales; family Oleaceae; genus Nyctanthes; species Nyctanthes arbor-tristis. The sequence continues at coordinate 33,788 of CAVNYN010273579.1, forward strand.
TTTTTTGAACGTAAAGAAACCAAATTCTTCCCGTGAAGTATAAGATTGGAATTGATGGTAAGTTAGATAACGGAAAGCATGTATCTTTTTGACATAGCAAATTCAACTAATTGGGACTTGGATTTAATTTATGCTTTGACAAGAGCAAATCTTTAGATATAACCTCTCTTCTCTTACATTTTGGTGCTATTCCAATATGGGGGCAGAGAGGAACTTATTTTGAAGCCCATTTTATAGTGAAATTAGTTGGAAGTTTTCCTAGGTATAACACACGTTTGTGGGAGGGAGATGACATCTAAAAGATGTGCACAACAGTTAAAAGTTATTAGCTCTCCAATTTGCCCCCCCTCCATATCTAACGATGACTCCTTCTCCAAGCGGGGAGTTATATGTGAAACTGGTAACCATTATTTACTCAATTTTGATCAAACGCCAGATGTTTAGCAGGGTGTCCAATGTGACATGCTCTGATTGGACAACCTACATATTAATTGTCCCACAATGGGTGAGTTGTCCCAATAAGAGCACGCTACATAGGACATTTGTGAATGTAACTGATTATTTGCTCTGTGGAGTTCTGAGAGTTTTGTTTTTGAAATGGCACTGCAACCGGATTTTTTGGTGCAAGTCTAAGTGAGTTACCAGATGGCATGCTACTATTTTCCCTATTTTGCTGTTTCTGGTCTTGGCAGAAAGTATTGCTATGTATAGTGAGTTCTTTTATGGAGAGGAGGTCTCTCCCTTGCGGAGAGGCCTCCTGCCACATGGCCCCCTGTTATTGGGGGATCAGGAGGCGGGGCCCTGAGCCCCCTGTTAGGCGGGGCCCCCCAATAACAGGGGGCCACATGTTCCTAATCCCTCAATAACAGGTGGCCATATGTACAGGGGGCCTCTCCCTTCTCTCCTTAGAAATTTTCTAGGTATAGCCACATCCACTAGAGTAGATGGAAGCACATTTATATTAACTCGGAAAGAATATGATAGAATTCTTGGACAGCTGGAATTTGGTAAATTATGCTAAGAAATGTGTCTAATGCAGTTGTTAAATATAACTCACCACATAAGTAATAAAGTAGATCTTAAATAATAATTAAAAAGTTACTATAAATTAGAAGAAAAGAATAGGAAAATATAGAGAAAACTTAGAGAGCAAACTCTTGAATTGTATATTTATTCATAACATAGGAGGCCTATTTATACACGTACATGTGTGCTAACCAAGAAAGACTTGGAGCACAAGAAAAGAAACCTAGAGTGAGTGCCAAAAAAATAAATGCTATGGCTTTTAGGGTTTCAGGGGCAAAATAGTCATTCATACTATAACTAATTTATTTACAACACTCCTCCTGAATGACTATTCTATACAACAATTGTTTCATTAAAAACCTTGTTTGGGAAAAACCAATAGGAAAAATCTACCAAACTAAAGAAAAATAATACAATTAATTATGATCAACTTTAGAGTGTCCAAGTACTGCCTCATTAAAACATTGCAATAAAAACCCAGTGGGACAAAAACTGATCGAAGGAAAAAGAGTACAACTGCTCCCCTGATTTCAACCAACAATGGTTCTTGTGTTTAGCCATCCATATCTCTCCAATATCTTCAATACTTTGAAATATGTTCTGCTTCAGGCAGAGTATCAACTCTTCAGGAGTTTTATATCGAGAGTTAATATCATATATGTCATAGATACTTATTACACAAAGAATATGCCTCGTTAAAACCTTAAAGGAAAAAACCCTGTGGGAAAAAATCTAATTAAAGGAAAAAGAGTACATTATTCTTTGGATACGTCATCGATGTTGCCTCGTTAAAAACCTTACTAGGAAAACCCATTAGAACAAAACCTTAGTCAAGAGAAAAAGAGTACAACGCGTATCTCTCTCATATTATTTGGTAATGTATACAAGAACCTTAAGTTCTTTATATGCTTCATTCAAGCATATCAAATCTAATGATATATTTTTTATATATTGTCAGTCTAATGAAACTTTAGGTTTCAATAACATCCACCATATATTTAATGTTCTTTTAACATAACTATCGATCATTATATCATTGATATTGTAACAATCTGTAGGATTGTCTTTTTATCTTGGCCAATATTCAATGTCAACAATTTTGATGAAATTTGATTCATCATCCTCGCTATTTATTGAGCTCATAAGCATGTGTTTTGCACTCAGGAAATATCTTTTATTCGAAACCAATAAAGTCATATAGTATGAAGATGATATCAATTAATAATACATAAAAATAGTCATAATTTTTTTTATTTGAGGAAAAGTAGCTGTATTAATTATTAATATTCATGTAGGTAAAAATTAAGAAAAAATTACAATTATAATTTTTAATTAACTTAAACTAATGATATATATTTAATTTATATTAATTATAAACTACAAATTTCAAGCACATGGATACTATCGTAAGACTTGTCATGAAGGAAAAGAAACAAATAAATAAAAACCATTTGATAGTTGGCTACTGATTTTCTATAGGTATTTCAATGTTTACTACAAAATAATTCTTGTGACTTATTGATGCGCTTATACAATGTATGCCGAAATTGGTATTATAAATGGAGTGATTTTTTTTTAAATTATCTTTTTATACAATTTGGAGAACTTTAGGGAGAGGTATAGACTCAAACTTAAGATCTCGTCTTAATGAGATTGCTCTTTAACACTTGAGCTATCACCTTTGGTTTAAATGGAGTGATTGTTATTTTTTGAACATTGGTAATCATCTCAACAAAATAAATTATTTTTGTTATTCAAAAGTGTTGCTTTGTTTATTATTCTTTTTTTTCGTTTAGTTTCATTATATTATTATTATAGTTTTTCAAAGAAAAATTTTAGTCGTGCAATGTACGGGTGAAACACCAGTAAATTAGAATAATTCTATTTGGACAAAGAAAGAGACAAAAAATATGACAAAAAGGACATGTGGCCCATGTGAATACCATTGATGTAAAGGTAATATGATGTGTTGAAAAATAATCTTACTATATATCAATTTTGTTTAAATTTTTGTACTACTCTTTGTTCAAATAGTACAACTCAATAAATTGAGTAAAACTGATTTAAATTAAAAAAGGCTTTTTAAGTAAAAAATAATTATTGCGACAATACAAAAGAAAGGAATATTAAATTAGTAAGAACCGTTAATAATAATAATAATAATAATAATAATAATAATAATTTCTAATGTTAATTTTTTTGAACATAAAGAAACCAAATTCTTCCCGTGAAATATAAGATTGGAATTGATGGTAAGTTAGATAAGGGAAAGCATGTATCTTCTTGACATAGCAAATTCAACTAATTGGGACTTGGATTTAATTTATGCTTTGACAAGAGCAAATCTTTAGATATAACCTCTTCTTCTCTTACATTTTGGTGCTATTCCAATATGGGGGCAAGAGGAACTTATTTTGAAGCCCATTTTATAGTGAAATTAGTTGGAAGTTTTCCTAGGTATAACACATGCTTGTGGGAGGGAGACGACATCTAAAAGATGTGCACAACAGTTAATAGTTATTAGCACTCCAATTTGCCACCCTCCGTTGTTATCTAACAATGACTCCTTCTCCAAGCGGGGAGTTATATGTGAAACTGGTAACCATTATTTACTCAATTTTGATCAAACGCCAGATGTTTAGCAGGGAGATCCAATGTGACATGCTCTTGGACAACTCACATATTAATTGTCCCACAGTGGGTGAGTTGTCCCAATAAGAGCACGCTACATAGTACGTTTGTGAATGTAACTGATTATTTGCTCTGTGGAGTTCTGAGAGTTATGTTTTTGAAATGGCGCTGCAACCGGATTTTTTGTTGCAAGTCTAAGTGAGTTACCAGATGGCATGCTATTATTTTCCCTATTTTGTTGTTCCTGGTCTTGACAGAAAGTATTGCTATGTATAGTGAGTTCTTCTATTGAGAGGAGGCCTCTTCCTTACAGAGAGGCCTCCTGCCACATGGCCCCTGTTATTGGGGGATCAGGAGGTGGGCCCCTGATCCCCCAACAACAGGGGCCATATGTTCCTGATCCCCCAATAATAGGGGGCCATATGTGCAGGAGGCCTCTCCCTCCTCTCCTTAGAAATTTTCTAGGTATAGCCACATTGTCACAAACGGAATTCATATACATTAGCAGAAGCCTTTAACTCTTAAAAATGGATACAAATACAGTTCAAAATATCGAGGCGCTTTTGCTGCGCACTCTGATGATTAAATGTTCCGTGGGCTACCCACAACGAAACCCCGGCCACACACGCCGAAGTCTCGATCACATACATGTATCTCCTCCACCTTTGGGACGATCCGGCCACAGAGCTTCTTAATTTAATACTTACAGGATTGTAGAAAAAAAAGGGATCAGTACAAACTACTCAGTGAATAACCAAATATCTTGATTTGCCTTTCATATAAGAAAACGCATTTTCAGGAAAGCCATGTGTTTCACAAAGCCTTTGGATGCACAAAGCCATTGAATGCACAAAAGGACCCTATCACTAGTTAAACTACTACCCGTGGTGCGCACATGATTAGCCAAGACCATACAGCAAGGCCACAGATTATCACATAGCCGACCACATAGCAAGGTCATGTTTCACAGAGTAATTCAGAACGGGTAGAGCATTAACTAGCGATACCGATGCATTAAATCAATCTTTCTTTACATAACAATGCATTAAAAATTCATGTATCTCTTATGAAAATATGATGAACAAAAGAAAGAGAATCAGGGTACCAGTTACTCACCAAACATTCTTTGAATAATTATCACATAGAAAAGTGCCCTTAAGCCTTGAAATTCCTCAATTAAGACTATTTTCATGCTACGATTTTTCTATATATGGAAATAAGCCTTTTTCAAATGAGAAATAGGTATTTTATTGGCTTTTGAGGGGTGTTTCCTTTGCCCTAATATGGTTGGACGAATTTTTGTGAATGGTGGAGAGTTAGGGAGTAACTTGTTTGATTTCTTTGGTTTTGGCCCCTTTTTATACTTGTGAGAACTTAATTGTTTTTAAATATCATTTGGAATCCACCATTTATAAAAATGACAAAAGGCTTAACATTTGGCAACATTAGCAAGTTTCTTAATTATAAAAATAACATGTGCCTTAAAATTTGGCACAACTAGCAAGTTTGTAATTTACAATAATGACAAATGTCTTTTTATTTTGCAAAACTAACACATTTTAAATTAGAAGAATGACAAGTGTCTTAGACACTTGGCAAAAATCAAAATTTAGCTATAAACTTGGCAAAACTAGCACTTTCTATTAGTTAAAAATAACATATGTCATGTAATTTGGCAAACAGTGTTAAAAATTCGAGGGATGTTACACACATCCACTAGAGTCGATGGAAGCACCTTTATATTAACTCGGAAAGAATATGTAGAATTCTTGGACAGCTGGAATTTGGTAAATTATGCTAAGAAATGTGCCTAATGCAGTTGTTAAATATAACTCACCACATAAGTAATAAAGTAGATCTTAAATAATAATTACAAAGTTACTATAAATTAGAAGAAAAGAATAGGAAAATAGAGAGCAAACTCTTGACTTGTATATTTATTCACAATATAGGAGGCCTATTTATACAGGTACATGTGTGCTAACCAAGAAAGACTTAGAGCACAAGAAAAGAAACTTGGAGTGAGTGCCAAGAAAATAAATGCTATGGCTTTTAGGGTTTCAGGGGCAAAATAGTCATTCACACTATAACTAATTTATTTACAACACTCCCCCTTGAATGACTATTCTATACAATAATTGTTTCATTAAAAATCTTGTTTGGGAAAAACCCAATAGGAAAAACTACCAAACTAAGGAAAAATAATACAATTAATTCTGATCAACTTTAGAGTGTCCAAGTGCTGCCTCATTAAAACCTTGCAATAAAAACCCAGTGGGACAAAAACTGATCGAAGGAAAAAGAGTACAACCGCTCCCCTGATTTCAGCTAACAATGGTTCTTGTGTTTAGCCATCCATATCTCTTCAATATCTTCAAGACTTTGAAATATGTTCTGCTTCAGGCAGAGTATCAACTCTTCAGGAGTTAAATATCGAGAGTTAATATCATATATGTCACAGATATTTATTACACAAAGAATATACCTCGTTAAAATCTTATAAGGAAAAACCCCTGTCGGAAAAAATCCAAGTAAAGGAAAGTCACGCCTCGTTTGTTGATCCTTCTTTAATTTGGTAAATCTACTTATTATAGATAAACACTCATATGCATTTTTCTTTAATGAATTAAAGCATGGTTTAATTAGCTTTCATATCGTTTTTAAGTTTCCAAAGTAACTTTATAATCACATCATACAACATAAGTTTTAACTCCCATGGTCCTCTTTCAATTTCCATTTTGATGGGATTAATTAGGAAGCAAGTTTGGTTATCATTTACTCATTTTTGCCACACACTATATCAACTTTTGCATAAAGAACAAATTAGGTTAACAAACTTATTTCATTCATAACTTGCCGAGTAGTGGGATTGGAAAACCTTTACATGGAAAATAGGTTTCCAATCCATCCAAAAGTTATGTACTATAGTACACACCAAGAGTTACATATGTAAGTATCTAGTTTATTCTACTATCATGTTAACATATTAAGTAAAAAACATAGGTTTATCCACCGTAAACCTATCATGGTAGAGATGGACATGAGTATAGGCACAATATACATTGAGTTCGTACGTTGTGCCCAAATACATAAGAAACTGCGGGGCATCCTCATAATATCCCCATAGATCCGTTTCTATTACTTGTGTAATCCGGCTCCCACTTGCATTCTCACTCCAAGATTCAGCTTGCTTTTCAAATACCTTGCGAACGAACATCTACAAAATTAGTAAAATGTTGAGTGAGTACTAAGTACCCCGTGAGTAACATAATTAATTGGTTTGCCAT
>CAVNYN010273580.1:0-33673 GCA_963692815.1 Nyctanthes arbor-tristis
TTTTTTTTTTTTTTTTTTTTTTTTGTGCATTGGATATGAGACCGCTGTTAAGATGCATGGGCTTATACAGAAGTTGGTCTGGCTGGGCTAAAGAGCTGGCGTTTCCATTTCCAAGCGTTGGCATGCACTGCAAATAAGACAAGTTAATCGTGACGCTGTTCTAGTACGACGTGTATTCTGCCTAAAATCAGCAGAGAAGGTCATTAAAAAAAAAAAACGTTTTTTTCCAAGTTGGCCATGATTGCACCTTGGTTAAAGTTGAAATACAGCATTGGGCATTAAAATTTGAGGAAATTACAGGGAGTGGCACCTTTTAATTTACACTTTTATAAAGTAGGCACTTTTACAAATATGGGTAAAATGTCTCTTTTCACCGTTGAGATATATGAATCAATTGTATAACATATTTACACTTTGATAATTGTCTAAAATTACCCCAGTTAAATGTCAAATTATACGAATAACTTGTATGGATCAACATAATTACACCATTTTGCCAATCTAAATACCACAAATAACTGTTGAGATATATGAATCAACTGTATTACATGCATACAATTTAGTGATAGTCGAGAATTGGCATGATTAAATGTCAAGATATACATACAAACTGTATAGAATGCCATAATTACAATATTTGTTAAACTGTAACTGTCGAGAATTACAGTACATAACTATAGAGATACACAGATAAAGTGTATAGAATGCCAAGTTAAATTGTAATTGTCGAGAACCATCGCACATAACTGTAGAGCCATACAGATAAAGTGTATAGAATACCAAGTCAAATTGTAATTGTTGAGAACCCGCATATAACTGTAGAGACATACAGATAAAATGTATAGAATGCCAAGTCAAATTGTAATTGTCGAGAACCACATCACATAACTGTAGAGATATACAAATAAATTATGTGAAATATCATGATTATACTTTTTGTCAAACTGTAACTTTCGAGAATTACCACATATAACTGTAGAGAGTAAACTCTATGGAATGTCATATTTTTTAATTCTTTTACCCAATGGTTACTACCCATTGTGGATTGAGAATAACTTACTTACAAGTACAATATTGTTGACTTTTTAAAAAATAAAGTACTATCTTTCATATATTTTAAAGAAAGAAAGAACAATTATTTATAAAGGTAAGAAAGTAATTTTATTTAAAATATGGCTATTTTTGCACAAGATTTTTAAACAAGACATATTTAAACTTATTTTTTTTAATTTTACTATTTTAAAAAATGTCCCTTTAAATTGTAGGGTATCTGTAATTAACTGGGGCTGCATGCAATGAACAGCCTGAAGAACAGTGCCGGCCTTGCAAATTCTGAAAAGTGAGAGATCTCCATAAGCAGATAAAAATAAAAAACATATCTGTATATTAAACAGCTGAGTTTGGGCGGAAAAATTGTAGTGGGGCCTGTTGAAACTCAACTGTTTTAGTATTTAATATAGATATAGATATAGTTATAAATGTTTTTGTTGACTTCGTCTTCTAAATAAATCCTCCAAATTCTTCTCCCAAAGACGGAAAAGTTTCCTCACTTTTCCTTACCTCACCAGAATGCTTTTTGCTCCGAATGTTCTTTGCCCTCTCCCTCACATGCTTTACCCCCTGCGATTTGTGGCTATTTCTCTCTGCTGTGATTTAGGGATTAACTTGCGATTTTCAGGATTTTAGATCAGATCTGATTGAGCTTGATTTTCTTGGTCTCTTTTGTTGATTTTTCATAAGGATTTTGGGTATATGAGTTTTTGGGCTTAAAAAACAGTGTAGAAAAAACACAGCTAGAAGAAAGGAGAGTTCATGAAGTGTGTAGCTGCACAAGTTCCAATTTTAGAATCCCCCCAACTGTCGAAATTGTATCTTAGGGAGAGGAAACGAAATACAAAAAATATATGGATTTTAAAATTTACTATCTACCATCTACTTCTACTATCTATCTACCATATATATATTAAAGCAGCTGAGTTTGGGTGGATCCCGCCAGCAGTTTCCGCCCAAGCTCTAGCTGCAATGGGCTTTATATTAATTTTTTTTCTTTTTTGGGTTGAATCGTTCAATATATTGGGTGGGCCCTCTCTTAATTGAAAATTTTTCTCTGAAGATGGCTGTTCAGGCGGCGGCGGTTACGGCAGTCGTGATGCAGGCTACGAAGGTGGCAGTGGGGGTTATGGGCACGGCGGCTATGGTGGTGGCTATGAACGTGGCTAGGGTGGTGGTCGTGGATATGGCGGCGACGGAGGTTACTCAAGAGGCGGTGACTTTGATGTCCACTGGAGGAGTAAGATTTAAGCGGAGGGATGGCCACTGGAGGAGTTGGATCAGGCGGCGGCGGTTACGGCAGTCGTGATGGAGGCTACGTTGGTGGCAATGGAGGTTATGGGGGCGGCGGCTACGGTGGTGGCCGTGGATATGGCGGCGGCGGAGGTTACTCAAGAGGCGGTGACTCTGATGGCCACTGGAGGAGTTAGATCAAGGCGGAGGGATGCATTCAACTCATTCCGATTTGGATACTATGTAGACACTGACATATCCTTTACTGCTCATTTTTTACATTTGAAGCAAGATGTGGACATAATTTATGCTCACGTTGTTGGGTCAGTGAAGAGGTGAGAATGTATATTAGTAGACAATTTGTATTCTATACTTCACAAGGATTCATTGCACATCTTTTTCTTTTCAACCGTATAAGGAATTTTTTTTTTTTTTTTTTTGGCCACCCAATCATGCGAAGTTGCAGAATGGTTTTTGAGGTCAGGGAAGGGAAAGATGAGGAAGGCGAAGAACAAAGGCTGCACAATCTTATACACAAATATCAAGATATTTTCTCTTCTTAAGGGTTTGTCTTATTTACAACAAATGCAAGAACACTTTCTCTCTCATCTTTTTTTCCTGTATATGTACTATTTTGTTTTTTACATCGTTTTTATGTGATTGTGACTGCTTTATGTAATTTGTTTCATGTTGATATATTTCATGATTTGTAGTTATTTTTGGGTATTTATATCTATCTATGTATTTTCAAACAAAACTTTTCTTTTGTAATTCATAGATTTTGCAACACATCATTTTTCAATTACTTATATATATATATATATTTATTTTATAATAGTTACTTATAGTTTATTAAAATTAATATTACTTACCATTTTTGTGTTTAAAAAAAATATTACAATTACAATAATAATAATATAGTTTATCTCATCACTAAAGTATAAAACTACATAGAATACAAAATTAGATACAAAGGGTACAATAGTAATAAAATATTCAAAATTTTAAGTACATTTTTGCTGTGTAAATAGTGTTTTCCGATTATGTTGGGGTGAGGAATTAATTCCAGTATTTATGAGGAATTCCAATAAATATCATAAATTAGAATGAAGAACGGTTGCATAATGGGTGAACCATGTAAAATTTGCATTGAAGGGAAATACAGTAAGACTGCTCATAAGTCACTCTGCCACTAACCTCTCTTCTCCAAGAAGATGAAATTTTACGAAAAATCTTCCTACTTTAACCTTAATATTTTGGTGGGAAATTCTTTATTAATTTTAGAAGAATTATCAAAGTAATTATACTGTAATGCATCCCAAACTATGCGGTGCTCACCTTGAATCCCTTGAGGTAATGGGGAAGAGCTATATGACAATGTCTAGAGAGGTGGAAACGCAAACCAGAGTTAACTAATGTAGCGGTCAAATTATTATATAATTTTTTTTTTTGGTATTTTTTTTCTTATTTTTAGTATTTGATGAAAATTTTTAGCAATGAAGAAAGAATTAATATGTTGAACTTTGTGAATATAAGCGGCTAATCAAGATTTTGTTTTCGCTAATCAAAGATCCAATAAATTACCTAGCATAACAAAGTTTTTCTGATTCTTAGCTAAATAGCATTCGAAGAAATGTTGCTTTGGTTGTTCTAGATTTGTCTCCGACCTATCTAGAAATCATTTACATCTTGCAATCTTTTCTAAAAACTATTGATATTTTTGTGTTTGTTCAGTGAGTTACCAGAATTCTTGAAAGGAACCTGTACATGTGCCGACCAAGGAGGTTGCGTTTGTATAGATAAAGGGCCATGGAAAATTCCGGAGATGATGAAGGTCCTTACTAGCAATGTGGATTATTAAACGATTTACAGTAAGTGTTGCTTTAAAATTTTTTATATTAAGAAAGAAGTAGGTTTTTGGAATAAGTGATTTTTCTTAGTTTAAGGATGGTATGGCGCGGTGACGCCAGAAACGAGTATTTTGTATGTATCTAATGGGGGATAATGAGGTGAAAGGATGGAGATCGGAAGAGCGTCGTGTATGGTGGTAAATGGCTTCTTGGATGTCCAAATGTTGTACATGCTTCTGGTACTTGAATCATCATTCATTGCCATGAGTCCATGACATTCCTTTGAATATTAGCTATTGACAATGGGAAAAATAAGTTACAATATGCTCTTTTATTTATTTATTTTATTTTATTTTATTTTTTATTTTTTATAAACATTGTTGTGATATGCTATGTTGACACATATTTGAAGAAAAGCAAAATAAAGAGCACAGATGTAGGGATTATTCCAAACTTCAACTATATTATTATGCTTTACCGTGTAAATGTTATTTTTCGTTATAGATTTCTTGTCTATGTTGTCTGCTTTTATCAAATGCAGGGCAGTCATTGCTTATTATCCTTTGTCTGGTTAGGAGACCCTTTTCATATATTTGTCTAGAGAATTACTTGTTTTTGGTTTCTTCTGATAGTGGTAGCTTTTAAATTTTCTATTAACATTTTGTTTCATTTGTACATTGTGTCCACTAGATTCACTTAGTTGGTTACTTACTCTATTTGATTTATTTCTATCCATAACTCTCTCTTTGTTCTTTTCCATTTGAAATCGTAGACAAAAGTTTTTTCTAAGACAACCATTTATTTTTATTTTTTTGGGGGTGGGGGTGGGGGTGGGGGTGGGGAGGGAGTTATGAAGGCTCAGGGTAGGTAATTGTATTGACAAGGCAATTGTAGCTTAAGGAGAAATGTCCACGAGTAAGTACACGTACAACTTGTCATTGGTTTTTACTTCATCTTAACTTTATTATTATTATTTTTTAATTTTTGTTTTTATAACTTAAACTAGGAATCAGAATAGCAACTTCAGTAATTTTCATATATATTATATTGATTACGTTCGTGTTTATGGGCAAAAGACGTATTCACTTATTTATTCTGCGAGAATTAGGTTTCAATTATTATTATTATTATTTTTTTTTTTTTTGAAACGACTCTTGGCGTTTAGAATTTTTGTTTGGTTTTTTCTTAGCTGTCTAAAAGTTTTGGAGGGTGGGATGACTCTATTTTTCTACCCGTTTTTCCTTTTGTATTATTATTATTATTATTATTAGATGGGATTTAGATTGTTTATTGATTCTACATTTTGGTTTAAAATTCTATAATGGTTGATTTGTGTCTGCAGCAGCTTAGAAAAATGGGAAGATAGTGTAGTGTATGGAGGTAATTGTTTTTAATGGTTTTTTATATTCCAATAGATAGCTGGTTTGTCCCATTCATCAAGTGACGTAGACCTTGTGGATTATTGAGAATCTTAAATTGATTTTTGTTATTTGATGATGTGAAGATAATAGGAAGAATTTGAAGAAAGCAAACCTTGTCGCATGGATCTTGAAAGATATGGTGTCAAGAAATTACCGTGTTTGAACATGTTGAAGGCAAAACTGCAGGGAACAATTTTTGTAGATTGAGAAAGTCAAAACGTATTTAGAAACTCTTTGGCCTGGTTAGTTTTTTTAACCATATAATAATAAAAATAAAAAAGACGCATGAGATCAAGAACTATTTATACAGACAATTGGTTCTCTGTATATTAATTAATTATTTGCTGTTGAAAACTGTTTCCCTTCTCTGGTGTGACATTATTAAATATTCTATTTCATATTACAAACTTGCGTTAATATAAGCAAAAACGAATACGGGTTTCACGCAACGCGGGTATGCGCACTAGTTCTAGTATAGAATGCATTGGAATTGCTCACTTTCCCCTCCACCTCCAGTGAGTTTCCTTTGTGCTGTTTTCTTGCAGATGGCTGCTTACTCTGCTCTTCTTTCCCTCACTCACTTTCTTGGGCAGACACTGAAATATGATCATTCATATCTTCATCCTTATGAGAAAGAACACATAGCTTCTCTCATCGATGATATTACTTTCTTGCAAATTTTTCTTGATAATTCTTCGCCAAAAAGCTGTCAAGCAATAGAAATTTTGGAGAATCGAATTAGAGACGCAGCATATACCGCTGAAGATATCATTGAATCCTGTATTACCCATCGGATTCTTGAAAAAGCTGAAAGCTTTCCGAGCTTCTTCTATCATTTGGAGACTGTGATAGCAGAAATTGATTCCATAAAGAAAAGGGCAGAGAAAGCTAAAGACGAGAATCATGTACAGGCTTCAGCCAGAAACTTCATCATTAAATCCAAAATCTGCTTCACGTGATCAGAGTAATATGGTGCGCCTTGACGCCAGCGCAATTGAGATCAAGGATCGCCTGACTGGAGGTTCATAAAATCTTGAAACCCTTTGCGTTGTCGGGATGGGTGGAATCAGTAAGACTACTCTTGCCTGAAAGATTTATGATGATGAACTTATTCTGTATCATTTTCACGTACGTGCTTGGGTAACAGTAACTCGAGACTATGATAGGCAAGAAATCCTTGTACATCTTATGGAGTCTATTACAAGACTTTCTGAGGAAGAGCGTAAAAGCACAACTGAGCAATTAGGAGAACTCCTTTACAAAAATTTGAAGGGTAGGAGGTATTTAATTGTAATGGACGATATGTGGGACACGGAGTTGTGGGATAATATGAATCGATCATTTCAGAATGTCAAAAATGGGAGTAGAATCATGATGACTACAAGGTTTAGTTTGGCTGGTTATATAAACTCATGTTTTCCCCCTTATCACATGCGTTTTCTTAATGAGGACGAGAGTTGGATTTTATTTTCTGAGCAAGTGTTCGGTCGAGATGGTTGCACTCCTGAATTGGAGCAAATTGGGAAGAAGATTGCCCAAAATTGTCAAGGTCTTCCACTTGCAGTTGTTGTGATTTCGGGGCTTCTCTCCAAGGCCCCAGAAACTGAACATTATTGGAGAAATGTTGGAGAAAGTCTAAGTTCAGTAGTAGCTTCAAATGATGAACAGTGCTCAAAAATATTATCCTTAAGTTATAAGCATCTCCCTCACCATTTGAAAGGATTTTTCCTCTATATGGGGCTTGTCCCTAAAGATTCAATTATTTCTGTCTCTGAACTTGTCAAGTTACAGGTTGCTGAAGGATTACTGAAATCAGTGAGATCTAAAAGTTTGGAAGATGTGGCAGAGGAGTACTTGTTGGAGCTTGTTGATAGAAATCTTATTTTGATTTGTCAGAACAGCACCCTAGGGAAACATAAAACATGCAGAATCCATGATCTAATACGGGATTTATGTGTTAGAGAAGCTGAGAAGGAGAAGTTCTTTTATATTAGAAGTAAGCATTATTCGCATGGGAAAGCTAAAGGCTTTACTCTACTCCGCTTAAGTCTCCATTCAGATATGGATCTTTATAATCCTTTGAATCCCTCACCATATTTGTTCCCACGGTCTGTTTTAAACTTCGATGCGAATTTTGCAGTAAATTTTATGAAACTTTACTTGGTTAGGGTACTAATGGATACCATGTCAACAACTATCTTGCATTATAATTTTGAAATGGAAGAGCTAGTTAACGCGCGGTACCTCCAGTGCAGCTGTATGGAAAAAAGGCTTCCTGTATCAGTATACAAACTTCAGAATCTACAAACCTTGATTCTTGATAGTAGGGTTCTGATACATCTTGAACCAGAAATATGGGAGATGTCACAGTTAAGGCATGTTCAGTTGGGGAAAGCAATTTTGCCTGATCCTCCTAGTGCAGGAACTGATGAAGAAAATTCAGTTATTGTTCTAGAAAATTTGCAAACTTTCTCCACCATATTGAACTTCAGATGTACAGAAGAGGTCATTGAAAGAATTCCATATACCAAGAAACTGGGAATTTTATATGAAGGTAAACTATTGGACTGGGGATACTACTGTCTCAAAAATCTCGTCCGGCTACAGAAACTTGAAGAGTTAAAGTGTGTCTTCCATAGTTCATCAGTGTTACTTTTTAAAAATACCATTTTCCCAGTGTCGCTCAAAAAGTTGACCTTATCGGGTTGTTACTTTCCTTGGAAAGATATGACAGTAGTTGGTTCTTTGCCCAATTTGCAAGTGCTCAAATTGAAACACAATTTGCCTTTGATGGACGATTCTGGAAACCAAATGAAGGGGAATTTCTTCAACTGAAATTTCTGTTAGTTGAAAAGCTTAGTCTAGAGTATTGGGAGGTTGATAGCATCCATTTCCCAAGACTTCAGCACCTAGTTCTGAAGGACATGTACAACATGGAAGGGATTCCTCACAGCATCGGTGACATTCCAACTCTTGAGTGTATAGACCTGAATAGATGTTTAGATTCACTTGTCACTTCAGTAGCAGAAATGCAAGAGGAACAACAGAGCTTGGGAAATGATGACCTTAAAGTTCGAATCGTGGAAACCAGATTCATGAACTTGTAAGATTTCATATCACTTTGCTCCAGTTAAGTTCTCATACTATTTTTTTTTTTTTCTTTCTTTGCATACAGTTTACATGTCAATATAACACATTCTTTCTTGGCAGTGACATGTTAAACTGAGGTTTTTATGCAAACTTCCTTGAATGAACCAATTTTGAAGAACTGGATTAACTAAAGTCAAAGGTTATGCAGCGTAGAATAAATGTTATTTGTTTGTAGTTCCCTTAAAGAATTGTTTCAAATGGTTTCATGCTAAATAGATGATAATTTGCAACTGCGAGTATGAGGGTTTTGTATCTCAAAGATTACTTTTTATTGGTGGCAACTGAAACCGCTTTAATTTTCACATAAATGAGATTTGTGAATTTCAGACTTAGTTGGTTCGCTTCAATTTCAGGACACCCAACAGCTTATAGAGGATATGCTCGCTGGATATGCTTTAGGGTTCGTTTGTTTACATTTATAAACTTAATTTATAAAGAGAATTTATAAAAAGTGAAAATAAGTGGTGGAGATTTAATTAAAGTATAAAATGTGTGGTGATTATTGACTAGTTATCAAATTAAGAGTAGGTAAATTTATAAATGAAAAAAATAAATGATACCAAACAAGCCCTTAGTTTCTGCACTTGTATGTCGAATTTATAAGCTGATCGAGACATGGTGTAATTGATAGATGCTCAAGCAATTGAGTTGACCAAAAATGTGTATTTATACAAGGAGGAAGAGAAAATGCCTGGGGGTTTAACATTGCTTAGTGATACATTCGCGAACAAGAGAAGTGGAAAAACTTTCTTCGAGGTAACTTTTTGGTACACTGAACTGGAAACGAATTAATAATTAACGGTCTCAAATTGCTTAAGAACTTGCTTATAGTCGATTGTTTTAATAACAAAGGGTTGATCACAAATAATATGCCACTCTGTTTAATCTTTCAAATGCCATTCCTCTCGCTATATGTGCTCTCATCTGCAGCATGCTCTTTTTTGTTAGATGAATACCTTGTAAGTAATGCTACAATAACCACGCGATTTGACCACCAGGCGAACCACATCATATTGCTTTTATATTCTTTGCAATATTTTCTCTCCAATATTTTTCCCCAAAAATCTTTAAAAAAGAATAAAAAAGAAAAGAAAAAGCTAAATGGAAACAAAAGTCAGACGTGGCATCCCATCTCCCAACTTAGAAGATCGATTGGAACCTTCCTCATTCTTCCAAACTCCGACGACTTAGCCGACGATCCCTTTTATGCCAATGACCCACCACCTCCATCTTTGTCCCCTGCTGGTTGCGAAGACATCGATCTAAATATTCCCAAATCACTTGAAAGCCCCAGATTTTTGAAACGCTTGGATTTCCAATATACACATAGCGTACATGAATTTTCTTATATCATTGTAATTGTTTTTAGGAAGTATCATTGTAATTGTTAAATTAACGGATACTATTGTCCGTATTTAGTTTTGACAATGGAACACTAATGTTAGTGTTTCACTAGAACTATTGTAATTTCAGTTTGCAAAGCTAATGATGTTATAAGCTTAATGGCATGTTTGTAATTTTTGCATTCGTCCTAAAATGCGTGTTGTACTTAGGTAGAGGAATCAACTTATGCTATGTTAGGTGTAAATTAAGTTAGCATTAGTGGTATGAAAGAGTGATATGTAATAGTATGTTAAAATCAAGTAATTGACAAGGGTATGATTTTTTATTTGTTCAATATTTGATCAAATTTATTTACATGTTTTTGCAATCGTTAGCTAATGCGACGGGAGAATATATCCGATTAGCTGCGCGGCCGGACGTTAAAGGCATGGACGGATCACGGATTGCAGACGCTTTAAAAGGCAGTGCCGTAGGGAACTGAAAGTCGGACTTGAGTTTAAATTGTATTTAAAGTATAAGCTAATTTGGTCATTTTACCTATGTGGTAAGGTTCGTGGTTAATTCCTGTGGTCATTCTAGCATTTCTCATAGCTTGTATGGTACAATGTTATTCAAGAAAGAAGAAGGGGATACAGGGAGGAGAGGCGGGGAAAGCTTCAAACCGAGAGATAAGAATGACGTAGAAGACGTTATGAAGAATGCAAGTGATATTTTCTCTGCATTTAGCTTAGTAGGTTCCAGATGTTTAGTGCCGTGATGTGGTATAATATCAGCGGTGGAACCTACATTTGCTCAATGGATGCAATCGGCTTATGGGTTTGATGCCGATGTTAGCATATCACCAGACTCACAAATCACATGAGTTGTTGGGTACCATGCCACACTACCTGTTTGATTTTATGGCAATGCGAACGAGATTTAATTTTGTAAATGTTCAAATATAAGGTGGGTAAACATTTTTGCAAGCCGTCAAAAGTACAACCTCACATCACATAAACAAAAGAATCACAATGAATTGCAAACATTGAAGAAACCCCTTAAGTTAATTTTCTAAGTAAGATAAAAAGAAAAGATGGAACACTTGATTGAGAGAAATTTAGGACAAAAATGAATTTAAAGCAAAATAGAGAAGGCCAACCAAATATCAAAAAATTCTTGATTGACTGCCTTTTTGCCCCTCCGCCAAAATATTCAGCCATTTCTATACTGTTCTTTTCTTCTTTCAATTAGCCTTTTAATAAAAAAATAAATAAATAAAAAGAAAAAGGTTATGGAATTTTATTTTTCATTATCCCCAGTCAAATTAAAATTGCACCAGAATTGCATTACTCTAGATATATTACATTTGGAGTGGAGAATAAAATTTGATTGAGGCAGTGTGAATCTGGAACTTTGATGCGAACTTGAAGATAATCATTTCGGAATTCCAGTTGCTCCTCATGGATTTGCCTTATCGAAGCTACATGTGTATTGGCACAGTAATATCGCCGGGGTGCTGCTTGTGATTTTCACAGTGCCTAATTAGAACCTAATAATTAGGCACTGAAGGCTTGGAAAGTGGTCGCAATAAGCTCCCCAGTGCTCCAAATTGAGTTGTTCAAGTAGTAAATACTTCAGTGTAAGAAATTCCCCTCCAATTCGTTCCCACTCTTGGCCGTCAAATGCACATAATATTTCAGTTTGAGCATTTCCAGATTAGGCAATGAACCAATAATCCCCATATCCTCCTGAGGAAGTCCACAGCCCTCCAGAGTTACTAAATTAACTCCTTTTCTTTTCTTTTTCTTTTTTTCTCTCTCTTTTTGTTTTTTGTTTTTTTTTTTTTGAAAGTACAATTACAAATCTGCACCATAACAGTACATATGCGTATAGATATTTATTTATTCTACTAAAACACATACAGCGCCAAGAAAATCAACAATATAATCCCACATGTAGTGGGAGTACACACTACTATTAAATGTAGAAAATACCCCATATAGGGAAATCGAACATGGGACCTTTAGGTCTCAGGCTGCCTAGCCCTCTAACCAAATGAGCTAGGCCTCATTGGCACTAAATTAATTCTTAAATGCCAGAATTGTGCAGAAAATAAAGAGTTTGGGTAATGGTTTCCTTTCTACAATCATCCATTTTTTTGGTTGAACTTATGTTCGCTAACAGCTAAAATACATCTTAATGCATTATTGAAATATGCAAATCTATTGTTCTCTTGGTAGCAGACATCTGTCTAATAATAATAGAACAATGACTTGAAATCTTTATCAAATTTTACACAGAACTGCATCACTTCTGCCATGACATGATATACACTGTCTGGAATTACACAACACGAAGTTAATATCTATCAGAAAAACATTTAAATAGTTTTTATATACATAATAATAAATAGAAAGCACAGATTTCAGTTCATGATTGACAAATTTTTAAGTTAAATCCCTATGGATGCAGCAACAATAGAAAATTCATTTTATGGATTGAAGCGACTACTTTTTCCAAATGATACCATTTCTGAGGGACGATTTACTTGAACAATCCAGCATTCCATTGTCTGCTACAACTGAACTGTGTTTAACAGGAGAAAACATACAATATTTGCAATCTGTGGAGAAAAGGGAAGTAGTTCTGTACTTATCTTCTCCTCCTACCACTGGCATTGCCACACCTAATTTAGCAGGGCTCTCGAAATCTGTCTGATAAGTGCGGCCAAGAACGCCTTCAACTTTTGGCGAAAGGCTAAAGAATCTGAATTGCACTTCTAAATGAGCAAAACAATCATCAGAAGGTATTTGATAATTGTGGATTCTGTCATCTTCTCTGGTTATAGGTACTACATTAACTGAAATCTCCACAAGTTCGGGGATAAAAATTACAACATTGTTCTTGCTCGATATTCTCTCCAACTTAACATCATTTTCTTGAGAATTCCACTGTGACAGAGGGCTTTCTTGTAGGATAATTTCTTTACCGTCGTAAGAGAACTTGATATGGTCCACGTTGTCATCCCATGTTGTTGCCTTAGTGGCCTCAACAGAGAAGTTGTGACTGCCAAAAAGAACCCCAAGGCCTTGAATCCAAGTATAATCTCGTCTGCGTTCAGCTGGACGAAGGCCAATGAAACGTGCATTTATTTGAAGGTTCGTATCCGATACTAAGCTGAAGTGTTCGTTTCCCTTGCCATGAAAGTAGAAAACAATGCCGTCTGCTCCAATTAGGCGTGGATCATAGCATGCAGCCCCAAGGCCATTGCAATTAGGGATGCGGTCTGCGCTTGCAAACAAAAAGTAAAAAGATGTCAAGATCAGGTTTATGTGTCCTAATATACCGTCAACACTTCTGGTACTCCAGGAGTATCGATTTTAATACTCCTAACTAACGGGGAACCAACAAGTAGACACTCGAGGTTCAGTTAATTGATTCATTGGGACCCTCATATCTACTTGTCTTAATTCTCATTGGTAAGGAGTATTTGAAGTCCTTGGTATTTCTGGAGTATTTAAATAAATAATGAAAGGAAGTTACTTACTTCTGCACTCGGCCTTGCATATTGGAGATTCGCAATTGACATAACAAGCTTTAGCCTTGGGGACTTTGGGATTTCTGGTTGGACACTCTCTTGGGCAAATTATGGTTCTGAGAAAGCATCGACTTCTCCGGCTTGTACAGGCGACCCTTTGCGGTGCCTGAGCAAAGATTCGCGCGATCCAAGATGCACATATTAGCATAATGATTAACCAACACTTGTAGCAAAAGATACCCATGGCTTAATGGATGGAGAAATCAGTTCCATGAAACTTTATATAGGAGCAAGCTACTTGGACCAAGTCCAATTGTCTCATATCATTTGAATAATCTACTGCAACTAACTGAGTTGATTGAAGTTGGAGGAAGCCAACCCAACTTGCATTCATATGTGCTGGGGGCATGAGACGAGATTCGATCCGCTAACGAAATAATAATACTCAAAAAGAGCATACAACAATGCTTATTTCACATGTATTAGACCAGTAATTTGACAGCAGATTGTACTTCAAATATAGTGCTTTCTGGTTTATCTGGTAAAATTATTTCACTTTTAGTTTCAGTTTTGGGGAATCTCCATTTTGCAGTCAATGCTTCTTTTCTTGGTTTGCCGTTTATTTTTGTCAATCAATGCGTAAAGATTACATAAGTGCCAACACCACCTTTTTGAGAAGAGAAAGCAATGATCTGTCTCAGCTGACCATTTCCAAATCCTGAAAAGGAAGCAATTGAAGTCCTAAATCATATGGAGGGTACCATTATAATTGCCTTAAAATTCTTAAATGAGGTTCCTCACACTAAAGTGTAAACGTGCTACGTTTTTTTTCCTAACACAAGTATACCTTTTCTCCATTTATTTATATAATTAAAATACCATTTTACACCGGGAATTCGCTGGCATATTTGGAAAAGAAGATCATGACAAAGAATTTTAAAAATAGACAAAGAATGTTTTGTTACTTATTTATTATTACACCAACTCTTTTAAGCATTTTATTCTTATTTCCAAAAATACTAACCATTATGAGTCTAAAGATATAAAGCCCCCAACTTATGTAACATTATATACGTCACTTTATTTGGGGTGCTAACGTGACAGTCTATATTATCACAGCAAGGCGTGAATTGATTGGGGCGCGTTTTTTAACATCAAACTGGATTACCATAATTACCATAATAAGTACATGGCTATTGATGTCATAACTTTCTGTTTTCCCTTTCCCCCAATCAACCAAATACATTACTCAGCTTCAGATTTCTCTATCATCTGTGTACCTGCGTTTTTTCTCCTCACAAATTTATCTTAATTTTCATGCAATCCCCAAGTCCTATTCTTATGATATTTACATATATAACAATTTCTTTTTGAATAATACCATTTATCTAAACTGAAGACTGATTTCCAATATAGTTGTCATTTCTTATTAGCCCTTGAATAAATTAATGATCCTATGTATTTATATATATCCACTCGTTCCCCAATGTAGCACTGCCAACTAGACTAGACCAGATAAATAATATTACTTTTTGTTTTTTCAAAGAAATTTCTTGAATTGAAACTGAGCATCAGAATTAGCCAACAAACAGCCAAGCATATAGAAAAATATACAGCTTTCAATGATGGTGCGCTCTTTGAAACGAATAACACTGGCAAGTTTGAAGCTTACAGACTGCCCATAATAGTTGCAAACTCTTACGTTCTCCTATTTTCTCCTATTACACTCTAAGAGTATCTTCAATACTCTTTAAATAAATGTTCATTTTTCAACTACATTTGAACTAATTGATTGGTCATTATTCAAAGAGAATATATCGAAGAAAAGATAATAAAAAATAATAAATGCGCACAGAATTTAACAAAATAAAGAGTCAAAATCAAGCCCCCCCTCCCCTTTCAAAACAGAAAAAAAGGGGAAAGAAAAAAGAATGTTCATGTGTATATGAACGTACACATTATGACGGACATTATGTGTGTTTTTTCTCTTTTTCATTTCCCCCCCCCCCCCTCAAATAAATAGAAGAGAAACCTCCCAAACTGTCGGTGATTAGATAAAGCATATATATTACTATTGCAGCGATTGACAAATCAAATAAATCTCCCGGGAGCACTGTCTAGTTGCTTTAGGCCTCAACAATGATGCCTTTCGAAAGAGTGGATTGCACATCTCTTTAAATTCTGGAAGAAAAGCAATTGGTATCAGCCCCAGTCCTGCAAAATTGAAACTACACGACGCTCTTCCGATCTTGAAAACCTACCTTTTATATGTTCACTTTCCAGAAGTTTAACCACGAGATGACCCCCCGTTCGCAGCAAACCAGAAGTAGAGCTACCAGATTTTGTCTCTACTGTGCAATTTTCTGAACGAGCTGCTAAGACCACACTTCCAACGGCCAAATCAAGAGCTCTCATTCCAAGTTCAGTAGATAGAGCTGCATCTTTACTTCTGATTCCAGAAACTAAGGGACACATGTCAGAGAGTATCACAGAAAACCCTTTTCTCTGCAAAACAAGCAACTAACGAATTCATCTTGTATGCAGAAAGTGAAGTATTTGCAGAGAGCATTCTCTTTTTCTCAAGCAAACCTTGTTGAGACCATAAATTCTTTCCATGGCAAAAGTATACAGTTCACTTTAAGAAGCCAATAAATTATAAAGGAGATCACGTACACTGCATAACCATCACTAGCTCACAAGCATGAAATACTTCGATGTAAGGAGTCGGGCATAATTCCAAAATCTAGCTACCGCAGATAACTGGCATACTTGCTTAAGTACATATATAACAAGCCATATGTAAAATCTGCCAATATATGAGCTTCTGAGTGTTTTGAAGTGCCTTTCCACAAGAGAGCATTCACGGTTTCACATATAAGCATTATCTAAAATCCTACAATAGGCACAAGAAAAGAGAAAAGAGAGGGGGGGGGGATGTGATCGCCACCAGCGTGCGGGGTGGAAGTCCAGGAAGCAGAGTTAGCTCCTGTTAGCCCCAGTACATATGGGTCCCATGTGTACATGGATGTGGTTGGACTATTTGAAATATAATAGAACTAGTTTGCTAACGTGTAGTCATCACATGAAGAGGAAGTCCAGGTGGCAAGAGTAAGTTACTAGCCAAAGGACAACACTTAACGAAGGAGCAACATTACAAATAGAACACGAGGAACTTAAAGAGCATAGGAAGCTGAGAAGAAAGACTATCAAGGCAGAAACTCCCAAGACAGCCCCTGTTTCATCCCTCACAAGTGCCCC
Organism: Nyctanthes arbor-tristis; assembly: GCA_963692815.1. Lineage (NCBI taxonomy): Eukaryota > Viridiplantae > Streptophyta > Magnoliopsida > Lamiales > Oleaceae > Nyctanthes > Nyctanthes arbor-tristis. Next base: position 16,824 of record CAVNYN010273580.1, read on the forward strand.
CACGGAGTACATTTGTCCATCATCATAAATAGCTTACACAAAGACTTTACATTCTCCACCTGCTGAATTTAATTGCACCAACATAAGAGAATTCTATCAAAATGTTATTAGAGCATTAATCCTGAGAATATGGTCGCTAGCAAATTGAAATTGACTAATCAAATGGGTGTAGCATAGGACAAGAACGATTTAAGTCAGGTTCAATTAGTGCATGGATTGGAATCACTGAAGGCTACAAAAAGTAAATGGGTTTGAGCAAGACATGAGTTTGTTTCTGGAGAAATTTGGAGACATGAGGCAGTCCAAAGGAAATGAGGAGTTCAAGCTGTGTTAACTTTTGTGGTTATTACTCCCTTTATTTTCTTTTTCAACAACTCCCTTCATGGTCTGGTTTGGGTCAAAACCGTTTCGTTGGCAGATTCAGTGTGGCACCAAACCGCCAGTTTCAAAAACGCAGTTTCAGTTAAATTTTCTGGTTGACGGTCTTTGCTTACCGCCCTAGGGAATATGACTGAAACTCACATAGAAAAAAGGAAGTTACTTAGAGAAAAAGAAAGGCAACTTGGACAAAAAAGAAAGTGGATTGGTCAAAAACAAACAAAGTGTCTTCTTAGGCAAAAGCTAAAGAGGTATTTATTGGGAAAAATCTCCATTCCTTTCCGTACCAGACCCTTTATTCTTACTACCTCCTTTCTTTTGAGCATTCATTCCCTTCACTTTCAATTTTTATACCTCCTTTAGTGATAATGTGATAAAAATATTTAATATTCCCTGCTCCAAAAAGCTATAATAATTATTTAATCCTTCAAATGACAACCTCCTATCATATAACCTTGGCCGACAAAAAATGATGAGTCGCATAAGAACCACTGCACAAAGCACATCATCTTTATAAATCCCAACATATAATTTATTATTACTTGCTTTCTAACCATGGTTGGTAAAATTGCGATTTAAATCGCAAAAGCACACGATTTTACAATTTGTAATTACCAAATCAATTCAAATCGGGTGAAAATTTGCAGATGTGTAAAATTGTAAATAAATCGAAAGTAAAATCGCAAAAAATCAGTAAAATTGAGATTTTACCCGATTTTATGAAGAACAAGAAAATGGGTCAAAATTAGCATACAGGATGAAACTACCGAATTCTTTCAATGGTGGCGCGAGACTGAATGGTTCTAGAAGAAGAAAACCTTGGTGGTCAGACCACATCTAGAAGAAGGTGGCACTGAAGTGTTTGCTTCTGCAGGTTTCTATCTCCAATTTTCCATACAAAAAACCTAAAGGAATCCACTCACCGAGGACAACATAGAGAACTACTGTAGGAACGAACGGCAAATAAAAACCTTCCTGGCAGCTTTTGAGTTGTTTGCATATGAGCCTGTGATGTGAGTATCGGGCTTTTGGGGTTTGCGTATTAGACGAGCTTGTTTGATACCCATTATTTTTCCTCATAATAATTTCACCTACCAGTTACACTACACTCCAGCTGAATATGGTCATGCTATCTATCATTTCCACCTACTCACTTGTACAAATCACAAAATCAAACCCAATTTGCTTCACAAAATATGGTGTTCAATTTAAATGAAACAACACACTATGTAATGATGTCAGATATGTTACGCAACAAATTGATCTGCGTCTCCTCTCCCGGCAGATGGCATCGAAACTGGCTTTGAGTCTTAGTGAGTAATGAAGCGTCTTCAAAAAAGTAATCAACTATTACCGCATATTTCAAACTTCAATCAAATCTCCAACACTCATTTCAACTCATTTTCCCATTATAATTTGACTCTCAAAATGACAATCAAACAAGCACTTGCTCTTTTAAACTTTTAATTAATTGGCTTGATTTTTTACTAGTATGATTAGCACTTTTAATTAATTGGCTTCGCTTTTTATGGTATGCAAATTTTTAAATTTCATGATTTTATAATAATTAATTTTTATTGAATGATTTGAGGTTAATATTAGGCTTACAGTATTTAATTTTTTGTTACTATTTATTTTTTTTCCGGTTTGTATTTTTAAATTAGTTTTTATTAAAATTTTACGATTAATGATTCGATCCAAAAGTACGATTTTAACAACCATGTTTGTAACCACGGTCACACCAAATTTATTGTGCCAACACAATTTGAAAGGTTAAGAATGTCTCATCATATAAAACCCAACTTCTCTACAAAGGTAGAACTAGTTATGCAACTCCATACCAACAATGGTCAAACTACACATATTGTCATTGACTAAGCATTTCGTATGAGACACAGAATCTCACAGTTATACCACTTTATCTTCTTGATTAGTGTTGCGTGTCAAGAACCCTCCCAGCAATTAAGGATTCTACAACACACATCAAACCATCTTCGTAACAAAGAGCACTACAAACTTCCTCCAATCAAGTATATGATCATTCTCGTCATATCTCAGGATCTCATTTTTTTCATAACAATCACGCTCTTATTAAGATATTGGGTGATATTGGGTCGCTATGTCGCTCATATGCGTACACCCAAAATATCTACTGTCCGTATTCTTTAATAGTTCTGGTTCAGACTTGGAAAATTTTTGTCCATCATATCATCTTTTCTTCTAGGTGGCTCAATTTCTTAATTAAGGCCTCTATACTGCTCCCGTTAGATTTTCAAGAAGGGCCAATTCCTGATTAGTACGTATCTGTCTGCTTTCTTTTCAATTACTTCTCTACCTTTATAGTTGCACTATCTCATCTAACGCTACACAATGTTGTAAATCCATTACATTAGCTACATCACAAGTCAACCAGCTCAAGGACCTACCATAGTGGCTTCTAGATCCTCTTCAACATCGACCGAATCATTGCCACCTCTACCTCCTTATGATAATTCTCGATACTCCTCAGTCCTTGTTAAAACCTTTGTAAAGCAAACCGCTGTACAATTCTCTATACTAATGACTAAGAACAAACACTTTTATCATCACTGCTTTCAGCTCAACCCAAATCTTGATAGGTCTGTCTCGATTCATCCTTCAATTGCTAACTAACAGATTCCAACAAATTATCGCACTATCGGTAGACAAAATCATGGCTAATTTCACCACCTCCAATTTGTAATCATACCTAAAGATCAATTTTATCCTTTTTTTCCCACTCTAAGTAAGCTTATGCTCCTACCTCAAAAAAAATTGTATTTTTATCTTTATATTCCCAAGATTTCCATCCAATCCATCATGATCCTTGAATCTCTCATGAAGTGTAAGAAATTAAATAAGTACTATTATATCTTTAAATTGGAATAAATATCAAGTCTTGAAAATGGGAAAAGGGTGATATCAAATATTAAGCATCTATAAAATTCTTTTCCCATGCTTCACAACCTAGAGAATGGCCTTTATTGGGAAAGATCAGCCATGGTTCACATCCACACAAGACTTGGAATGGCATATAACTAATGGCCTGTAATTGACCCTGAACATCATCCTTCACTTAAAGATAATAATGAACAAAATTCATTGAATCTTCTAACTGATAGTTCCGTCACAATTTTCTATTTTGTCACTAGGATCGTCTACTCCATGTTGTCACCTTTATATTTACTTCTATGATCATATAGCTTTGTATATCCAATGGTTTGTTCCTCAAGATGGTTTGCTGGTTCCAGCAGAATTGTTACCTTTCAAGAAACAATTCTTTTGTGTAGCTCAAAAAGACTAAAAGAAAACTTTTTTGGGATACTAATCCAGTAACAAATAGTTCCCATCTCCTAAATGTATCTCTTGTAGAGAAAGGTCAAACATTTTTTCCCCAAGAGAGAGATTCCAACTATTCCTCATGAAGTAAAATTACTCCGCCATAACACAATCAGGTCCCCTTTCATATTCAAAAGAATAAATTACTGCACTCAATTGGTAAACTACTAGTGCATGCTATTCTTCTATGAAAATTTTCCAACGGACGCCATCCCATATAAGCACCTCTCACAAAACATGTGGGAACAACATGGCCCTACCGTGGACCCCATGTGTTTTGTAAGAGGTGCTCATATGGGCACAGAGCCCATGTGAAAATAAATCTATTCTTCTATTTCTATTTCAAAATAGAAATCGGTAAAATATTCTATCTACATAAAATGTGAAACCCACATGTATTGCACATTTCTCAATCACATACTCCAATTATTCTATTTCTATTTTTCTAATAGAAATAAAAGAATAACAAGGGTTGAGTGCAAAATCCATAAAAGCTCCATAATAATCAGTTACACCCACCAACAAAATACTGGAATCATAAACTACACTAATTGAGACTACATGTTGTTTCCCATCAAAGGGGACCCTACCAATGTGCTATCTTCCTCCTGATTATCACAGTATCTAGAAGAGTGCAGGCCATAACAGGGCTTAGGTTGGTTGCAATGGTGTATCAAACACCAGTTGTGTCACCTCTGGAGAGTTACAGCACCCTACTTCTCCTCAACATGTCACTCTTTATTGTTTTACACACGTGTCCTAGGAGTTTTCTCATCACTTATGATCTATTAAGAAAAACAAACTATATATAATATAATCCAAAATTAACAACATTTTTTATACTAACTATAAAATTTAGTTGCACATATTAAACAAAACACAACAATAGAAAAACTTAAAGTCTGCCTTCGTTCACTAGGTGTTTGAGATTCATCTTTGATGGAAAGGAAGAATTATCACACTGCATATTTCCCCTCCTTCTAGGATGAATCAACTCCAGATTTTTTCCTTTTTTTGTGTGAGAGCATCTGATTTTTTTTTTTTTTTTTTGGGCGCCCCAGGGGGTTGGGGGTGAGTCAGAATAATATTCAATGATGTCTAGTATTTCTATTATTTGCTTATAGCATTCTATATAAGTTAATCACAGTGATCTTTTATTAAATTTAGAAGGTGACTTCCAATAGTACCAAATGAAATCACATTTGATGTAAAATAACCAATGCATGTTAGAACAAGATTTTTTTTTTTTTTTTAAAACTTTAGTACATAATCTGCCCCTGTTAGCATATGTGTCTATTTCAAAATATAAATAGCCATGCTGAAATAGAAATAGATCACCAAAAGGGGAAAAAGTTGAACTTGCTAAGGCTGTGGCAGTGCTAAAATATTAGACCCCATTAGAAAATTATTTCTATTTTGAAAATAGAAATAGAATGAAAAGAATGAGTAGTGGAGAATTGTGTACTACTTTTGGTCCTATAAAGTATGTGAATGTGATTGCTTCGACCTATTTATATTGTGAAATATATTGCTAACATTAGCTTAAGCTTAAGTGAAATAAAGCATTAATTTTCTATCGAAGATCCAATAAAAAGGCACTCACATCAAAGCACAAAGCAGTAAGTTCAAGGCAAATGATGCAATCGAATTGTAATATCAGGCATGTTATTAGCTATTTTCAATGAGAAACTTCTATACTTAATGGACCAAAATAGCAGCCGATTTCTCTAGTATTATCTTCATGAAAAAATAGCAAAGGAACACACCAATCTAAAGAATGCATGTGCAAATGGATATTGATTTACGTACCTGCAGAGACAGTGCTATAATTTGCTCCCTCTGTAAGTTCATGACATCGGCACAAACAGTCTGGACACGAGCATCACAGTGCATGGAGGGAACTTTCACCTTCTGCTCTGCAACACACCACACTCTTTTACAGGATGTAAATATAACCCTAAAATCAAACATGTTCAAAACTCAAATCTAGCCAACAAATGTAACTGCCTGTCCTACTCCTACACATTCATTAAATAAATTAGGAGTAGCAATATTCTTCACCTACACATCAGTGAATGAAGAATTACCAAACACTATGTTAGGCATGGTGAATTACCTTTATGTCAATTCCCACAACTGCTCCGCCATTTTTCAATGGATCTAAGCTCTGGCATGCCACCTACATTATGACACCATTTACCACGATATCAGAATCACGAATCTTGAGTATTAGAAATTACAATAAATTTCAGAATAATTCATACAATAAAGTTGCAAGCACGCAAAAGGGAAGATAAATGGATACACTAATGTAAAATTACTGAATACCTGAAGCCAAGCGCCAGGAGCACAACCGAGGTCAAGAACAGACGAACCGGAGCTTATGAGTTTGTATTGCTTCTGAATCTGAAGCAACTGCACCTCCCCAATTCCATTAAAAAGTGATAATAATCAGTGCCCTTGCACTTACTTTTTCAGCTTGATTTTATGCGTTTAAAACCAAAATATATAACAACAGGAACTCATTATGTGGTTCATATTGCTGCGGTGATTGGATGCTTAAATTTTCAACCCAAATTCGTACCACACTCATACCTCCTCTAATTTCCATCCCCCATTATCAAAAAAACAGAAACTCATTATAACAGCATAGGTTACAATTAAGAAAAAACGGAAGAACTAGAAGGCAAAGCGACACAACAGAAAAATAGGGAAACAATTGAGGAAGAAAAGAAAGACCTTAAAAGCAGAGCGAGCAACATAGCCAAGGCGCTGAGCTTCTCTATAGAAAAAATCGGGAGTCCCTGCTACGTTACTCATCCTTCTTTCTTGCCGAAGTAGACCCTTACTCATTGGCACTCTCTGCGCCATGAGCTCGCTCTTCGGTTTGGAATGTCAGTGACTTATCCGAGTCTGAATTTGTTGATTCCCTCTAATGGGGTTATCTAATCTAACCCATTAAAAATACACCTTGCCTAAACGTGGCATACGTCACATGTAGGAAGTTTCGGCTACAAAACCTTCGGATGTTTATTAATCTATATCTATATATATATATATATATATATATGTATTTATATATATTAATCTACTTAAGTCTCATACCTTTTATATGGCAATTTTTTCGTCTTTTTTATTTGGTAAATTTTACGATAACTATTTTTTTGTTACTCAGAGAAGACTTGAATCTATGACAATTGAATTTAACAATTAAATTTTAACCATTTTACTCCATTTGTTTTGTTTGTTAATTTTTTTCACTAATAAATTAAAATACAAAATCTTAAATATCAATTCTAAAACAAACTCTAATACATCATAATTTGTTAACTCACCATCTCCACCGTGTGTATTGGTGAGTTTAATGTTATTTGAATTTTTTTAATGCATTTTGCGTTTTTTTTAATTTGTTTGTTTTATTATTATTTTTTAAAATGGGGCGGGTAATATGTATTTTTTCCATTCTTGTATATATGTACGAATAATTATTTATAAGAATATATATTGTCTTTTAAACGATCTTGAACTTTACGATTGTTAAGTCCACTGATCTTATTGATTCATTTATTATATACTTGTGTTTTTATATTTTTGACATGGGTATAAATATTACAGATTTATATTTAACTATCAGATAATATATTTTAGTAAGTTGCATGAGTGGTTTAACTAGTTTTAATAAAGATACTATCATACAAATTATTTTACGCGTATAACATTGTATGTTATTTTTTATTTTTAACATCTTTATTATTTTTATTTTTTAATAAATATTTTTTTAAGACTCAAGACCCCACCCACCTAAGCCCCACCCACCCTACCCAACTCATCTCCCACCCATTGCTGATCGACGACGGCAGGAAGCTGGCCGGATATCAGTCGGTCAAATTCTGGCCAAATTTCAGCCGGCTAGAATTTTTAAGATGACAAAAATGATTAAATACTAATGACAAAAATGATTAAATATTAATATTCTGCTTATAGATTGACACACTGTCCTTATTTGGATGTCACAATTTACTTATAATACACTGATTAATTATAGCAATTCTTAATTGAAATCATGAATCGAAGACTACGGTAATCAAATAATATCATAGATTATTATAATTAATTCTAATCAAATTTTGACTTTAAATAACAATTATATTATAGTCTTAGATTCAAATGATGTCATAGTTTCATGCACTTTTATTATTTAGAGGTCACCATCTACTTATAATACATTGATTAATTATAGGAATTCTTAATTAAAATCAAGAATCAGTAATCAAATGATGTCATAGATTATTAGCTATATATATAATTAATCTAATCAAATCTTGACTTTAAATAATAATTATAGTTAAAGATTGATTAAGAATTAATACACTAATCAGATATTCGAAATTGCTCCCACGTAGACATAAATTACCTTGTTTATTAATATTAATTCATGTAGTAAAAATTGTTACTCGTTTTAATTCATGTAATGTAATAAAAGATGTTACAACGCTTTAAATTCATAGAACAAGATGTATTACATTATATAATTCGTGTAAGATAAAATGTTATATGCATAACATAGCTTGTTACATGAGAAACGAACATTGTTACATACATAACAAAGATTGATACACACATAACAGACATTGTTACCATTAACCTTGAAAAATTAGCAACAAATATTGAGAGCTATAGTATGTTACACTTTTTAATTCACATAACATAAATTTTTAACACGTAACATAGCTTGTTAAGCATAACACATCTTATTGCACACATAACATGCCTCCCTATACACATAACAGATTTTGTTAAAGTAATAACATAACTTATTACATACATAACATAGCTTGTTAGACATATAACGAAGCTTATAACACAAGTAACATAGATTGTTATGCACATAGCACATATTGCTATACTTATCATACAAATTGTTTAATAACAAAGATTTTATACAATCATAAAAAATTGTGTAACACATATAATATAGATTGTTATACTAATATCAGACACTGTTAGACCACAAACATAGATTCTTTAACATCATAGATTGTAACACAAGTAACAAGTCTTATTACGTAAATATCATAGATTGCTATGGACATCTAACAGACCTTGTAACACACGAACGAACCCTATAACGCACATAACATAAATTGTTACAAACGTAGATTCTGGTGAGGTCGTAGGAAAAAAGAAAGTAAAAAGGACAAAAGGAAAAAGTGAATCCTATGTTTAGTCTATAAATTTGGTTGCTAGTGTTGAATCAATATAATAGTTATATTCTAGAAATATCGATCTGCAAAATCATTCACAACGAAGTTTCAAAAAATCAAGTTGTTAGTTGAATTCTCCGGCACCAAATCAATAGCGATTACAGGTAATGTTCTCTTGTAGAGTTAGTTAAACTATGGTGCTGATTAATTAAAATTCATCAGATCTTCAATTTCCAGATGCTACATCTTCAAAATCCTTGAATGAAGAGAATATCAGAGAAACTGGAGATTGAGGGCGACATAGACGTCGTCGATGAAAATTTAACTCACCGCCAATGCTAAAAGAACATTGAAATTGGAACTAGAGAGAGATCGATCGATGTTAGAGAGAGATTGACTGATCGATCTCTATGTGCGTGTGAGAGATAGATCTACCGATATATCAAATTAGGGCTTGTAATAATTAATGATAATTAAAATAATAAATAAACTAGTAATAATATAATATCTAGTAAGAACAGTATTTAAAAAAAAGAATAAACAATAAAATTGGGGGATCAAATAAGTCCCAAGTAAATAGCGTAATTAGCCCTTTTAATTAATTAGGAGATAGACGACTACATATTTTTTCTCGTGGAATGGTGGAGTGGGTTAAAGCTGATTTCTATTTAGCCATATAGTATATAGAGCTCGACTGCCAGTAGAAAACAGTCACATCACATACACATGCGTCGTGACTTTTCTATTGGCAATCGGGCTCTATACACGGAGCCTGATTTAATTTACTAGAAAAACTGATGGGTTAAACATAATTAAATTTTTAAAACTAATGATTATTATATTATTGTTGTTAAAGAAAAGCTTAATAATAATAAGTTTACAAAATTTTAAAGGGTTAGTTAAATAAATACAAAGAGTTAGAAATGTATATTGCATAAATCATGTCAAAATATAGGGGATCAAGGGTAGCCCAAGTGGCCAGGAGCCTTACCCTTTACCGGAAATATCCGGGTTCAAATCCCCATATCCCCCTCCCATCCATCCCCTTGTAATAAAAAATAAATAAATAAATAAATCATGTCAAAATATAGGAATTACAAATACCAGGATCATCTACCAATTTAATTGCAAAACTACTACTAATTAACTAGAATTGAAAATTTAATAAAATAGTGATTATATAAATACACACACACATTATGTGTGTGTGTGTATATATAGATATGGAAAGAACACAAAAAAATAGAGACGAAAACTATGGGTCGCAAAATCAGCTTCATATAATGAACCAATAGTTATTGGTTACATATACTCCAAAATATAGTAGCAGCTAATCAAAACTGAAAACAATTAATGCATGAGTGTGAAATTTATACGAAATACAAGCCATTCGAACAAATTTCTCGCGGTTGAATTTGAATATATTTTCTGTGGAAATTTTACATTTTGCTTGAAGAAAGCTCTTCCAAGAAGGGTTGATCGACTCGTCGTTGAGTTTGTATTGCTTCTTTACTGTGGTGACTAACGTTCATTTCACGTCCAAACTAGTAGAGAATGCATGATCGTGCCATTGTAGAATTGTTTTTCAATGTCAAAGCTAAAGGTGGAATAATGTGTCTAGTTGATTGTGTATTAATTCAAAATGTAAGAAGTATATTTGTATGGATTTTTTTATTTTAATTTCCATATTTTATGTGAAATATCTTCTCTAACTGCTGTTTATGAAACAAAGTGGATATTACTGCAAATTTCTGGCCTATATCTATGTTTCTTGATTTTGTTTTATGTGGCGCGTTGTTTTCTATTTACTATTTTAGTGAAGCATCAGTATATCTTGTTACACTATATATCTATGTTTCCAAATTTCATGTGGCGTACGTGAAGCTTGTCTATGTTTACAATTTTTGTGACGTATTTCCTCCAATTGAGGTTTTTTCCCCTCTAATTCCCCCCGATAAATCTTGTAAGCTATTTTCCACTGTTACAGATATAATGGATACTTTCGATTTTGTGTGTGTGACTTGCCTTGTTGTCACTTTGAATATATTACACAATTAGGTTTATCTTATATTGCTTTATTTTTTTTAACCGCAGATAAAGATAACAATATATTCTTGTTGTATAGTGAAACATGGACTACAAAACAATTGTTACAAGTAGCAATTCATGAAGGGTCTGCTTATTTCTTAGAAATGCAGCTTCAATAGTTTGATTCATCTACTTCAAAAAATATTGGACATTGCAAGATGAATTTAGGTGATGAGGATCTCGCCAATATATTGACCGCTGATTCCCACAACGAGATGGAATCACTCAAAAAAGCTAAAAACCGATAAAATGAATAGGTTTATCTTGAACTCAAGAGCTCAAACCAAAGTAAACTAGGATAAAAATCTTAACCCTCAAAAGTAATGGAATTAAGCACCGAAGATATATGATAAAAGACGCAAGGAATTTCACCCTTAGAGTTGGTAGTGTGTCCTAAACTAGAAGCACAACACAAGAAATGGAAGAGGAGAATTAAGCCCCGAATGTTCATCAATAATCAAAGCATGTTCAAAGTTCTTAATACAAAGAGAAATAAGGTCCTATATATACTGCATACACATTGGAGCCAGAATGGAATGGAAAAAGGAAAAAAAAAAGCTAAAATTTTGAAATTTGAAAAAGTTTGCACAGGTGCGTGTTCTCGGTCACAGCAGTGCGGCCGAAAAGGTCACTCGTGCGGCCGCAATCATCTTCAGCCTTCAATCTAGTGTGTGTTCTGTTTTTGTCTTCAGACCACATTGCGGTGACAATGGCCATTGGTTGTGGCCACAATGGCTGATGGACAGCCACCCAGAAATTGCAGTTGTTAGTCCCTTAGCTTGTAGCCCTCTAACAATTGGCCCTCTACACTCTAACTTCTTGTCCAATTGGTCATTGGCACTATTTGAATTAATCAATCTTGGTTCTTCCACATTCAATCCGATGTTGGGACGCGCCAAATTCTCCATTTGCAACTTAGTCCCCAAACTTTCGATCAAACTCTAATTCGTTAGTTTTGGTACCAGTTAGCTTCCAAATGCTTCCAAAGGTGTATTTTGGAACTCCATGCAAAAACTTCCACTCTTATTATTTTTATTTCATTCCGATTCAAAATGAAACAGATCCAGATAACATTAGCACAATGTTTGGTAACCAATTAAAAATCACTCTCATTTATTAACCAATTTAAATTTTAAATTTTGGACGCATAGCAACAACATATTTAGCCACATCTTTGATGTGATGTGAACTTTCACGTCATCTTAATCATTACCTCCATATGATACAATTATATTTAGCCTCATGTAATATTAGCACATGCACATTGAAGAATGCTACCAAGCCAAGATATTCACTCGTTGAAAGTGAATGACAAAAGATGCGACATATTTAGGTACAAATGAAGACAATGTAGGAATCCAATTACAATTACAAGGGCATCAAGAGGAACGAGTTAATACTTTTTTAGCATTTAAGTTCATTTCAATGTAGAGACTTGATTATAATTTCTATTCCTTTTTTTAATACTATTGTTTAAGGTTTATATATATGATTCCAAAGAACCGGTATTTTGACATGTCCTTTTTTATTTTCGTAAGACTTATTAAGAATCTTCGATAAGCCTTATTTTCATAACCCTTTTCCTAAACAACATAGAGAGTCACAAAAAAGAGGCTAAGCAAGGGACAAGAACGCAATTTGTACGTTGAAAAGACTAACGAAAAAGAAATAATGTGACTATGCAAAAAAAATTATTTATGATAGCAAAGTAGTACATATACCAAGGAACAAGCTGCTAACGACTTCTTCTAGTTTTGTTACACATCAATGAGAATTGCAATAGTAGAATCTTATCCAAATTATATTAGCTATAACTTAGACGATTGTCCCGTAAACTATGAAGGTTTTGAATTGAATTTAAAATTAATAGGTAGTAAACATATACCGTCATATCTATCGATCAAATGAGGAACCACTTTGATATAATCAATTAAGCACACAATTTAGTAATAAAGAAAACGATATATTAGCTTCATGATCTTCCCTAATTTCATGCAATTTAAAAATGGAAAGAGAGGTTTTGGACATGAATGAATTTCTTGCAAAATTCTGGAGCACGGTGCATTGATTGTATTTTACATATATATATATATATATATATATTTATATATATGAATGAATTATTAATTGCGGGTATTAAAAATATATATACAATATACTACCTCCGTTTCAAAAAGATGGTCCATCTTTCCTCTTTCATCATTCCCAAAATATGGTCCAGTTTCCTTTTTAAAAAGTAGTTGAAATATGAGTTCCCTTATATACTCCATTTAATGAATATAGTTATTAAAAAAATAAAACTATTAAAGTGAAGTAATTAATAAATGAAAGGACATCTTAGGTAAATAATGTTAAACTTTAATTTTTCAATACTATTAAATGATTTTTTCTTAATCTGTGTGTAAAGTTGATAATGACCATCTTTTTGAGACGGATGTAGTATATATATTATATTTAAATATTGAAAATGTCCAAGAACCTCTTAGAAGTTTAGTTACAAAGCCTCTTACCACATGTGACATGTATTGATGCACGCTACATATATTTCAAATCCATATGATGATGATAATAAAAATAATAAAAATAATAATAAGAAGAAGTAAATTAAATTAAATTAGTTTCAAAACTTTAAATTAAATTAAATTAGTTTCAAAACTTTTACTTTAATTCAATTTAATACGATAAACTACATGTCATAAAACCTATGACTATATGTTTACTGCATTACTTAATTTATTATTTTTTCGTGGGAACCTATATATTGTTAAAAATTTAAGTTGAGGGGATACAATGGTAATAATATTTGATGGTAATGATTTAGAATAAAAATAAAAAAATTATTTTAATTCTTTTTAGAGTGGAAAGTGGTTAAAAGTTAATGTTAGGGGTAAATTATATAGAATTTATCCTTTATTGAAATATTGCTTCCCTTGGATCTTTTGTGATAGGAGGGTTTGCACTTTAGAATTTTTAGAATGAGTTTAGTGAATAGTGATTTCTTTGGAAAATTTATAGATACTATATAAGGACGTGCGAAAAATAATTTTTCTAAGAATATGTGGTAGAGAATGAATATGGTAAAGAATTCATTTTAATAAATGAATATCATCCACACTCTAAATGTGTTTTTAGACTTCTTGTATTAATGCTTATTGAATAAAGATATGGGTGTGTGATAATTTTAGAGTTATATAAATTTTGTATGATCTCTTTTTCATTGTTTCTTGGTTTTTATATTCAACATGAAATTAATTTTATATTAAAAACTTCCTCATTAATTCTCATTTTTATTAGTTAAGATATCTATATTGTGAATGACAATTTAATTATATTTGTGACAAGTAAAAGAGTTGTAATTATTAGTAAATATGTATATATGAGTGAGTAGTATGCAATAAAATTTTGACTATTTAGTTCTTCAATTTATCACGCATTTTTTGGCTTATTATTTTATTATGTGCAACGTACTAGTACACAACTAGTAATTATTTAAAGTAGCCTCCTTTTCAAAAAAAAAAAATTATTTAAAGTATCTCTTTCTTATGTAAAATAATTTTTTCTTTAATGATGGGAATAGTTTTATCTTCTAATACACACGATTTGTTGGCACCATATCAACACGCTATAATATATAATAGCCATAATTTTGTATGTTATCTTTGACAATAAATTATTGTCAACCTTGAAGTACTCTATTACACAGACACTTATGCAAACTTGCAAAGCTTAATGTAGGGAGAAATGTTATAGTAAAGCCATTTTGTAAAAGCTTGTAGTTAAGTTTTAAGAAGTAAGAGTTCGAATCTAAATCGAACCCTTCAACTTGCTAAAGGATAAAGCTTATCCTTTTAAGAGTTCAAAACCGCATCGAACACTCCTATTGACCAAGTCAAAGTCGGTGTAAGATTATTTAATGATTAAGGCTTGGACTTTTGACAACTAATTACGAGTTGTAAAAGAAGATGAATCCAAATCGATTTTGAAGACCATATAGCTAGCGTCAACTAAGTATGAGTTGTCTATGATGTTTTAAGGATTTATATCTATAAATAGGTGAAGAGTTCATAAGTTTTCATAACCTATTCCTACAGAAGAGAAAGAGGAGTTTTAGAGAGAAAATGAGAGGTTTCTCCTAAAGGTATATTTCGGTTTTTCCTTCCTAGAATAGAGTTGATTTCTCTTACAATAAAAGAGAAATAATCCATTGTATTCTCCTTAAAGTTCTCAAAATAATGATATGTCTGTGGTATAATGCTACCATTGATCCATCAAAGATGGAATTGACAAATCAAAAAGGCCTTAAATTCTTTCCTAGCAAAGCTAACCAAGGGAAAAACTATCCATAAAGATAAAATTTGACCAAAAAAAAAAAAAAAGGACAACTCTTCTCAAATAATGTTAAAGTTAGGTGTGGATGTTCAGTTCGGGTAGTTGAAAATGTGAAACTAAACAGGTTCACTTCTCTTTCGTTCCATTAATTTCAAGAACCATTTGGTTAAATGTAGTTCTTGTTTGAAATTTTTTTTTTTTTTTTTTAAATCAATTTGCTAGGTACCAACTTGCTTTGCTTTTCCTTTTATTGGCTATGTTCGTTTCTGTTTAGTTCCATGAATTTCAAGAACCATCTGGTTATGGTTTTATGTAGGTTATTTATTTATTATTATTTTTTTATACAAGGGGAGATAGGGGAGGCGAGGGATAATAGGGGAGGAGTAGGTGTGATTTGAAACCGGGATCTCCTGCCTAAAACATGAATAACTAACCACTGTAACACTTAATCAGATAACCGGTTTCGTGTAGTTTTGAGTAATAATGTACTTTTTTTTTTAATAAATTTGCTACCAACTTGTTTTTCTTTTTCTTTTATCGGCTATATAAAACACAATGCGGAAAAAAAAACTTTTTTGATTAATTAATTAATTAATTTATTTATTTTTGAATGAAACTTTTTTGATTAATAATCTCTAAATATAAATTTCAAGACTACAAATGAAGAAATCCAATGAATAAAGGGGAACCGAAAATTGAAATTGTTAAAGTAAACAAGAAGCCTATTTTCATCTTCAGCCAGATTTGTATATATGCCTCATAAATCACACCAAAGTAACACAAAAATGCACACTTATCAACAAGCCCCATAAATCTTGCTCTTAGTCCTTCTCTTACTAAAACACAAAAATGCACACTTATGAACGAACCCCATAAATTTTGCTTAGTCCTTCTCTTAGTAAAAGACAAAAAGTCAAAAATTGTACAATTCTTAGTTATTAAGTCTAGTATGGATTACCATTTGATATGGTTTTCTTGCCTAGACCTACATAGGGGAAAAATAAGAAAAAGAGAAAGAGAACCCTTTTATGGGAAATTAGATTCTCACCCGTGCGTTACACGAAGAGATATTTATATTTATTATATAAAAAGAAGTAACCTAAAAAAATAATTAAAAATTAACATGTCAGCTACAAAGAATGTCTAATCGAAATTATAAAATACTTCCTAAATAAGACACACACACATAAATTAAAAAATTTTGAATTACATAATTAAAAAACTTTAAATATAGATAAATCTATCAAAATAACTAGGAAGATAAATACATCCAACATACATTCTATGGCAAAATTTACCAAACATATAAGCAAAAGTATAAAATGAACTTCACTTTGGCAGTTTTGGCGGAAAAAATCCAATGCAAAGGTACTGCAGACTAATTTCCTTTTATTCCCACCACAATAATTTATCCCCACACCACATTTTCTTATTCTCTTAAATATCTTTAAATGAAATTACATCAATAACCTTCTTTGAAACCTTTTTTTTAAT
>CAVNYN010273581.1:0-69591 GCA_963692815.1 Nyctanthes arbor-tristis
GCCATTTTTTTTCAAGGCTTAGGCTTATAGCCAGTCATGCAACTGAGATAGGTTTCCAAGCACTGATTCAGTCTTTTAGTTTGCCTATCCATCTAAGGATAATATGCTGTGCTAAGATGTAATTGTGTCGCCATCAATTTAAATAATTCCTTCCATAAAGTGCTAGTAAAAATTTTGTCTTTATCTGTTACTATGTACGACATAAACCCATGCAAAAACACATTGACATGTGTGAATGGATGGCTTAATGCAATAAAATGGCCATACTTTGTCGATCTATCCACTACCACCAAGATAATTATCCTACCTTCATAGACAGGGAGCCCCTTTATAGAATCCATTGACATGTGGCTCCAAAAGTAAAAAGGTTCTAGAAGGGGTTGTAAAAGTCCAGGGTACTTCAAATATTCCCCTTCAATTCGTGGACACACCTCACACTGAAGAACAGTCTTTTTGATTTCTTGGTTCATCTCTGGCCAGAAAAAATGCTGTTTAGCCCTATAAATGCTTGCATGCACTCTAGAATGCCCCCTCCTATGAGTCATGAATACTCTAGATGATTTTCTACCTAATTTCCCCTCCTTCTCTAATATACAATTTATGTTTGTACCTCAATATCCCATTGTGATAAGTAAAGCCTGGCACATATGAAGGGTCTATAGTTAGTGACTGTACCCTTTCAATGGCATTCTGATCTTTGTCATAGCTATCCATCACCTCTTGAACCAAAGCAGGTATCACTGCTGTCATAGCTGCGCATTGACCTTCAGACTCATCTTTCCTAGATAATGCATCTGCCATAGTATTGTCCATGTCTTTTTTATATTGAATCTCATTGTCTAGTCCCATTAATTTTTTGAGCCACTTCTATTGCAGGGGTGTGGTAATTCTTTGCTCCAAAAGATACTTGACAGATTGGTGATCAGTCTTGACTATGAAGTGATGTCCTTCCAAACAATATCTCTACTTACTGACTGATGTCACTAAGACCAGTAATTCCTTTCTTTTTTTTGTGAATAAACCAGTAATCCCTTTTCAATTGCCTATAATCCACACAAAAACGTCAAGTAACATGCACTAATATCCAATAGAAGAAATCTTGGCATATGCTTTAAATTCAATTAAAAATACACCCCTAAATATGTGTGCAAAAATAGGATGATAAGTTACATTGTAGTGAAGGAAAATGAAGAAGAAGGTGAATCTAAAGTGAAAGATGAAGAATGGGAAACGGAAGCAGTGACTGAGGAAATGCAGGTCTCACTAAATGTTCTATTTGGCAGTAACAAGCCAAAAACCATTAGAGTTCTTGGAGTAGTGAAGGGAAGGAAGGAAGTCTATCTTAGTTGATGGGGTAGCACCCATAGTTTTATGGATGAGAAGATGGCCCAAGGACTGGGGTATCAAACTGAAAAAAGAAAGGCTGTGACAGTAAGGGTTGCCAATGGAAAGTAAACAAATTCAACAACCTATTTGCTATAAATTTCAATACCCACTTAGAACCTTGAAGTTGGGTAGAAGTGATGTCGTGTTGAAGTTCAACTGGTTGGGTTAGTTTGGCCTTGTAACCAGTGACAACAATGAAGGTTGGGTAAGCTTCGACTTGAATGGAGAAGCCATTACCTTCTATGGAGAAAATGGGGATAGCATTACTATGACTGAAGCTAAAGAAATGGAAGAATGGCTTGGCCAACAAGAATATGGATTGGTGGCTCAAATATATTCTATAACAAAAAAAAATGGGTGGCAAAAGTTCCTAGTTACAGTCTATAGTAAAGGAATTTGCTGGTGTGTTCTCTAGTCCATCAAAACTACCACCTAAGAGGCAGCGTGAACATCAAATTATTCTCAACGAGGCAGCATAACCTTTCAAAATCAGACCATACAGATGCCCTTATGTCCAAAAGACTGAAATTGAAAGACAGGTCACTGAAATGCTGGAAGCAGAAATTATTCAAGTGAGAAGAAATGGCTTTAATACGTGGAATTAATTGGTAAGAAAAATATTATAACTGATGTTATAATCCAATCTACAACTAGGGTCGGCAAAAAGGCTCTTGAGCCAAAAGCTAGGTGAACTAGTGAGCATGAGCCCAAGCATAAACATGGGCTAGAAAGGGCGAGCCGAGCTGAAGAGGTGAGTTCGAGCGTGAACAAGCTTTTGACGAGCAGCTCATCAAAAGATTGAGTTGACGAGCAAGCTCGAGCTCAACTCACAAAAATGCGAGCCCATGCCCGAATGTGACTGCTAGGGATGAACACGGTTTAGTTCAGAGCAATATTTGATTTATTTTTAAATCAAACCATCAGATTCAATTTAGAGAAATTGTAAACCAAACCAAATCATTTAATTTTTTAAATCAAACTTAACCAAACTTAATTTTTCAGTTCGGTTCGATTTTAAATCATAGTATGTCTATTGACATAATGAAAATTGACTCAAAATATTATAGTTTTATAAATACATGTTATATTATAATGCTTTTTGAATACTAATACTAATATCAAACTCATCAAAAGTTATTAAATTTTATTAAAACAAAAACATATAACTAATCTATATATATATATATACACACACACAAAATAATAAGAGAATAGTGGCTTTTCCCACTCTTTTTCTGGCTCCCTAAAGTTTTTGGCTCTATAAGATTTCTACCTCTATAAGATTTTTGGTGATATCATTTAATTCTTTTTTTGTATTTTTATTTTTATCTTTTTTTTTGAGATTGTTATACTACTTTTTTAAATAATATTCACTTTTTTCTTTATTAACTCATATTCGATTATTAATTTACGGTGGTTTCTTTAGCCAAATATTTTGAATTAGGGATCTGTCACTTATCAAATTGAACACAAAATTAATTGAGAGTTTTATTTCAAAAAAGTAGATAGTAATTTTTATGATTTGAAAACTCAAGTATAACACGTCTCTAAACTTAGAAATTTTTAAAAATCTGTAACACTAATTGTAAATTTCAATTTTTAATAATTTTTTAAGAAATTTTTATATGGTTATTGTAGTGCAATAATAAATTTTTTTAAAAATTATAGTACTCTAATTTGTCGATTTTATAATTAAATTAGAATTTTTTGATAAATTAAGTCTTACTGCATTTAGATTTGAATTATTTATTTGAGAGATTAACTGAATATTAATACGGTTACACTGTAATAATTGTTCAATAATTTTTATTAAACATTTTATTTTTATTAAATCACTTTAATTAATTTTTATTTGTAAATGTATAATTAACTGGTGCTGTAATTCAAATAAGTGCTACGACAGTTATGTTTCTCACATTCTAGACAGGTCGTCCTTGATTGAAACACATCCGCCCATCCCCTCCCGTATACTCACTGTATAAAAAAGAAGAATTAACTGGTACAAAAAGTATTACTGATAAATAAATTCAAATATAATAGAATGCTTATAAAAACTTATGTTTCATAATACTAATATAACTTAACTGGATGTATTAATAATTTATATTAATTTTTTGTATAAAAATTCATTGACATTTATTATTAGAGTAATTATATGGAGAAATATTTATTTTACATGATTAACTGATATTAGTTCTCCTCCCGCCCCCTATACGCACTGTATGAAAAAAAAGAAATCAACTGCTGTAAAAAGTGTTACCGACAAATAAATAAATCTAAATATGATAGAATAGTTAGAAAAACTTATATCTCATAATGCTAACATATGACTCAACTGACTATATTAATAATTTATTAAATTTTGTAGAAAAATTTATTGACATTTATTGTTTGAGTAATTCTGAGTAGACATGTTTATCTGATATAAATAACTGATATTTGTTAATTGGTAAATGTGAATTGGTTGTTTATATGCAAGTTGTGAATTTGAAGGCCCACGGTCATTAAATACATAGTTAACAGCTAAACATGTCACTTTTTCATGCCAGATAAATATGTCTATCTAAAATTACTATTGTTATTATTACTTTTAGATCATGTGCGACGCACAGGTGAGAATTCTAGTGAAATATAATAGATAAAAAAAGCCTAAATAATATATAAGCTTCAAATAAGATATTGTCAAAATATAGTTATGGAAGTGCTATTTTGTTCAAGTATCTAAATGTCAAAATTTTAGAAAAAAATATGGTCAATTAAATACTATATAATTTCTCCAGAATTTTTGTTAAAGGTATTAATTAAATTAGTCAAATTAGCCTATTAAATTACTCAAATGAACTAAATTATCATGAGAAATTCCTTATTAAAGTATCAGACTCAGTCAATAAATTTTGACAATCATAAAAGAATTAAGTCCTTTAATATTTTTTTCTCATATTACTTATGCATTAATAATTTTTAATTAAAATATAAAAACCAGTTTGGTTCGGTTTAATCAGTTTTTTAAACATTAAAATCTAAACTAAACTATTTCAAGCGGTTTGAAATTTTATTAAACTAAACCAAACTATTTCACTTTTCAAACTAAACCAATTCAAACCATTTTCGCGGATTGGTTCGGCTTTTTGGTTTGTTGATTTATTTGTTCAGCCCTAGTGACTGCATTTTCATCTTGACAAGCCAAGGGTTGGTAAGCCAGAGCTGAGTGCTAACATGGCCGACGAGCCGAGCTTGGATAACAGAGCCGTTTTGCCAAGCCTATCTGCAATGCGTTTTGAATTCTTTAAAATGAAAGTATCATAAATGTCTGTACTAAAAATCAATTTTTGACACATGAAGCCATGAAAAAGATTCAGCAAACGATAAAAACGAATGCATATATATATATATATATATACAAATAGGAGATGCTCTCAAACTATCTAATTTTTTTATAGAACAATATAGAACTCTGTGCATGGAGCTAGACTATCAATTAAAAATAGTCAATTCATGAATCAAATGTGGTTTTGTGAAACCACACATAGTTTCATACATGTGGCTATTTTTATTGGTAGTCACTTACTCAATTTTGGCACTCTATAGAAAATAGGGCTGCATCTACTTTCCTAGTTGGTTAAATGCTAACAACAAAGTGGAATCTTTTTTCATGGAACTTTATTTTTATACAAAGAGCTTAGTCAACTACTGGTCTTGGAATCAGAAATACATACATATGCCCAAGGTTGGAGCCCATTGAAGACGAGTATGGTTGATGGACCGCACTCGACTCTCGAGCAGTCTAGTTAAACTTGGCTCAAACCGCACTGACTCTAGCAAGAAGAATTTTGTTATCTAGCTGGCCCAAAGTAAAAAAAAAAAAAAAAAAAGAATTAATGCAACTGAGAGAGAGAGAGAGGAAGAATTCTTTTGTTATCTGGCGCAGGAAAGAATTAAAGCAAACAAACAAACAACAGTATAGAGAAATTGAGAAACACAACGTTTTGCGCTTCTACTGCCATTTCGTTCTTTGAGTTCTTCCTTCGACTTCAACTAGGGCGAGGCATCAGGCGTTCAGGCTGGTTTTGAGCCCAACCCAAAACCGACCCGAACCGCTTTTATATTGAAAACTGAAACCGACCAAACCGCTGGAAAGTCTGTCCGTTCAGTTCTCAGACGGTTTAAGCCGAATTTCATGGACCTCATGTTTTGGTTATTTTTATCCTAGCTGGATCACATTATTAGATCCAGAGAGAGGAGAAGAGAAATGGTTTAGTTGCAAGGGGGGAGAGAGAGAGAGAGAGAGAAGAAGAAGAAGAAATAGGTTAGTTGTAGAGGGGGAGAGAGAACACAGATAGACTTAAAAATAGAGAGGAAAAAAGACGAACTAGGATGTGAGGGAGAAAAATGAACCTCTATGGGGTTTCTTACTATGATTTCAAAATAAATATTATAATGGTTTGGAGTTTTGATAGCCGCCGGATAGGAAAAATTGTGGTGGCACCGGTAAATGACGCAAATCCGGTTCTCCGAGGTTGAAGCTTTGGGCGTCGATATAATGTCTTGCACAGTGAATATTTTAGGGCTTCAAAAAGACAATATGCGTGTGAGTTGGTCTGAAAAAATTATTTCCCAATTGTTTTTAGGATCAAGTGGCCTATATTCACACAAAAATACAAACCGCACAGGTTGATTTTCCCCTTGCTGAAAACAAAGATCTGAAAATCAAGGGAGACAGAGGGCGACCAAACGGGCGGAGAGAGCGGAACACGATTCGATTTTCTCCTTGTTGAAAAAAGAGATCTTTAAAATCAAAAGAGACAGGGGCAACTAGACGAGTGGAGAGATCGAACACGATTCGAAGAGAATAGAATGGAAAAATTCAGAAAGAAATTCAAAGAAAAAATGGGGAAAAGAAAATGAAACTTGCCTAAGAAGTCCAGAAGATCTGGAAGGATGAGTGGATGGGCGATCGTTGACGAAGAGTAAGGGGATGAAAGGAGGCGCGGTCGCCGACGAAGAGTACGCTGATGAGAGGTGGCGGCACCAGAGGGGGCTGTGGCTACTACGTGGAAGAGTGTCATACGAGGAAGAAGTAGAGTAAACTTAGGATGTTCCCGTGTTTTTTGGTTCTCCCCCACCTACCTATGGGCGTTGGTTCATTTATAGAACTGACGCCCCTTGTCGTCATGAGCATCGGCTGCATTCACTCATGAGCGTTAGTTCTTAAAAAAGAACCGACGCTTATAATACTATTAATATTTTTAAAATTGCCACAGCGTATTATCTGTGCGTCGTTTCTCTCAAAAACCGACACGTATGTTCATTTTTTTTGTTCAATTCTGTAGTAGTGGTTTAATATAAAGTTATCATGCGTTTTTAATTTCTCTATCACTAATGGTACCTCTATTCTTGATGAAAATGACATTTGTAATTTACACGTAAGATTACATCCCATGAAAGCATTAAGGAACTAGGGTTTTCCAATAAAATGATGATGACTATGATATTGTAACGTGTCTTGTTAATTCTCAACTCTTACAAGTTCTATTTTAAGATAATTTCAATCGAAAATTGATTTGATAAAGTCATAATGAGTACACGAGATCTAAAGGTAGTGAAGACGTAATGGCTAACACTAATCTATACCTATATATCATATATAAGAGACTACAGTCTCTAATTTTTTTTCTGCCTAAGGTGGGCACCATAAAGGAACGGATAATGTCATTTTTCTTTCTTTTTCTCTTTTTCTTTTTCTTTTTTTCCTTGAATTAAATTTTTACTCATACATTTTTGAAAATATCTCATCTTTGCTTTATCTCTCCAAATTATATAATCGTATGGTCAGTATGTTTTCCATCTTAATCTTCTATTTTGGGGGGACTCAATATGATCCTAAAATCCAGTCGATATTCATTTTGTGATTGATATCTTTTTTTTTTTTTTTTTGGTGAAGGAATATTGTGTTTGATTTGTAGTGACATGCATTGCCAATTTTGTTTGATTATTTTTGAATAATTTCAACAATAATTTTTTCAAATGAATTTCAACATTTTTTTCATAGATACCGGGGTATGGGGTATATAGGGAAGGGGTATATAAGGAAATTCAGGAAGAGGCATATGTGATTTGAACCCGAGGCCTTCGGCAAGCACATCTTAACAATTGGAGTATATTTTGAACCACAATTTCAACAATAATTTTGAAATAATAGTTTTATTTAAATTTTCTATATAAAAAAATAACATTTTGAATTTTTGATTGACATTCATCACCCAGATTCTTGAACGCCGTGATCAAAATTGATATTCCTTTAGCTTTTCATTTTTCCTATTTTATTGTTGGAGGGAAAAAAACACATTCATTTAAGAAAACCAATTTATTTACTATTCTAGAAAGTATTGATTTTCAAATTACTAGACATAAAATCAATATTTGGAAAAGTATGCGACTATACATTCCGTGACTTTGATATCTTGATTTGCCAAATATACATTATGGATACAAATTTTGTTCAAATGCAACTGTCATGGGCACCCTACTTAAAATTCGGGTAAACTTATTTTGGATTTTGTTTTCCCGTGTAACACACGAGTAAGATGCTAGTATTCTTCAAATAAATGGTGTGCCCAAAAAAAATCATGGAAACCATATACAATTGACGTATATATGTTACTAATTCATTAGACAACTTATTATTGGATATATTTTTGAAGTTTAGCTTTCTGTGCAATGCACGGGTGCCTCACTAGTATATATAGTATATTTTTAATTTAATTAACATTTTCTGGAAGCATTATTATTATAATCATTAAGTTAAATCAGTATTAGGTGGCTAACATTCCTAGTTCTCCAGATCCCATATGGAAATCTCGCAGAACACTATAGAAGGAAAACGGAATATAAAAGAGGCAGCCCATTAACCAAGAAACTCATACCTCTCTCGGCCTTTAGGTGAAGATTAAGTGCAGTATATGTTCTTATTAGTGAGTCATCGGCTCACATGATATTCAATTAGTTTTTTTTAGGAGAAGGTTCAATGAGTAGCTTGCTACCTAAACCTTTAACGATCGCCTATGTGTAGCACTGTTGCATAGGCTTGGTGCACCTCGCCAAGTTCAGTTAAAAAAGTTTTGCATTGAAGATAAGAAAATATAGATTTTTGCATTTAAGTTAAGAAAAAATAGGTGGAGAAGTTTTACTTGTTGAAAAGATCTAAATGGTTGGTGTACATGACGTGTGTTTTAAGAATACGATAACTTTTTGCAAGATTTTTTGTTCAATTAGCACAATTTGATATAGAGTTAATTTCTTAATTTGTCAATACACAGCTCACGAGCCCAAATATCTTAATTGAGAGTTGTCTTTCGAAAAATTTTAAACCCAAATGTCTTTCGAAAAATTTTAAACCCAAATGTCGTAATTAGCAGTTTCACCCTCTAATTTCTTTCTATAAAATGTTTTAATTTTTATTAATCAGTAAACTAATAGAGAGATTTATCATTATTCTTTTTTTTTTAATACCTTTGAAGAGTACATCCATTCGTTTTAGATTTAGATCTAAATGTCGTAAAATTATGGGACATTCAGAAAGATAAGGTTGAATTTTATTTGAACATCAAATTTAGTTTTCTTCCTTTTTTTTTTTTTTTTTTTTTTTTTTGAAATGAAATTTAGTTTCCTTTGTATCAATGTTTTATGACAATTGCTGTGATCGGGAGGTTTTTGAACACTACTTACAATAAGTAGCTGGGTCTTCTCCAATTATAAGTAAATATCTTACTTCGTTGTAACATTGAAGGCCACATGCTTATCTCTAAACCTATAATCTAATTGCGAGTAACTAAAACCAAGTTGGAATTATATCGTGCAGTAACATTTAATTTATCCCCTGCAGATTGATGAGGTTACCCACATTGCTCCACACACTCGTATGAAGATCATGGCTAACCTCCATCCCGGTCCGAGTAACCAAGGGGTGAAAATAATTGGACTGGATGACCACATGATGGGAAAAAAATCTCATTATTCAAATAATACTAAAATAAGGCACTCCTAGTAAAAGGAACGGGTTCAATTAAACAATAGAATGGACTCTTTTTATTTACTCGTCAGTTCCTCATTTGCTAAGTTTGCTACTTTTAGAGTATCAAAAATATTTTCTTGCCAGAGGTGATGTGAGATATATTACAGGGTGCAAGTTGAACATGGATCTTTAAAAAAAAAAAAAAAAATAGAGCCAAAAATTTGAACATGTTTTGGTATGGTGTATCATAAAAATAAGTGTAAAATGTGTGTTTTACTTTTAATATTATGTGAGATATATTTTATATCTAAAATTGAGCTTGTTTTTAGTGAGTTTAATGTTTAGATCGGATTCGATTAAAAATATTCATGTTTGCATTATAATAATCACAATTAAGTGAAACAACCTTCTGGATAAATTCAAGCAGTTATGATACACAATTTTTTTACATAAAGAGCAATGTAGTATATTTTGTATATGAATTCACATATAATTTTATGAGCTCATATGCGCGCCAGTGCCACATGTAAGGATGGCTCCATTATGGAGCCACCAGGTGGCTTTTGATCAAAACTACAATTACGCTTAACAGTATTCTGTAATTTTTACATGCATCATATCACTTAAAATTAAATTACAATATAATAGTAGTGGAGGATTGTGTAAAACATTATATACACAATCTGTATACAAATAAGATCTTCTCTAATATTTTATTTTATACATCACATCGATATAGGTAAAACATTGGAAGGTGAACTTCTGAGACAGAGAGACTATGCTCGCTAACACAGCTCCCACATGGAAATTTCACAGAACACTAGAGTATCTACAGGATTATAAAAGAGGCAGCCCGTCAACCACACAACTCATACCTTTCTCGGCCTTTTGGCGAAGCTTAGGTGTAGAATTTGTATTTATTAATTTAATATCTGATATCTAACATGTAGGTTATTGGTTTACATGATATTAAATTTATTTTTTTAAGGAGAGGGTATAGTGGGTAGCTTGCTACTTGAATCCTCAAGTGTTGCACTACTACTTGGGCCTGGTGCATGCCACCAAGCCACGTTCAAAGTTTTAGCAAAATATTTGACAAATGAAGAGCAATTTATGTGTTATTTTTATATCTAATTTAAAAGTTACATGAAAAATTTATATCTAAGTAGGGTCTTAACAATTAAGAAAGGCAACTTTCTCATAGCGTATCATTGAAACACGGTCTATCTTCCATATTCTATTTGATGTAATGAATTGTTAATTATATCTTCACTATACAATTATATAATAATTTGAGTTGGAATCATTATGTTTACTTTGTTTTAGTAAAATGTAGAGGGGTTTTCCACGGCCTCCCCAAAACTCATATTTTTGCAGAAACAAAACCCTAAAATATGGGAAATGAGGTATCAAATGACATATCGATCAAAGCTCTATGAAGTTAAATTCTTGGATGGAGATTGTAGAGACACTTTCTGCTAGGTAATTTATGTGACACTTGCCAGTATTTGACAGACGGTATGTATTGTGGCATTTGAATGATCTCTTATGGACATTGGAAAATTCTTGGATCTTCTATCCTGCTATGTTAAGTATTTTTCGGTTTTGTTTTTGTGCTCAATATAGAAGTTTAACAATAATCCAACATCAAGTCCAAGCCAATATCACACAATAGTCTACATTCAGAATTTCATATTGTCCATAAAACAGAGTAATGAACTCATCATTAGTGCCCAAATGCCCAACTAGTAGGAAAAAGTTTAACTCAAATGCCCAACTGGTAGGAAAAAGTTTAACTTATTGTGCTCAAATAGTAAATACTATCGTAAGTATTAGAATAGTCAATTTAGCTTGTGAAAAGGTAAAAAGCTTAACATGAAAGAATTAGAAATGAAAAATCAAAAGATTGTATATATAATCAGAAAATGAAAACAAAACTAAAAAACAAGACGTGTGCATATTATTATAAGATTTTTATTTTTATTTTTATTTTTATTTTTATTTTTTTTGGAAAGTAATTATAAGATGATCTTGATGTTTATTTATTTATTTTTATGCAAAAAGGAGATATGGGAGAGGAGTGATGATTCAAATTTGGAGATATAATGTGTGAATATATGAAAGATTGAATACGAACAAATTGTGTCACATTGCAGGGGTAATATAGGAGCACGAATACAAGGATTCAAGCGAAAACCTTGTAAATAATGAAGCTTGGAATTCACTAGGCAAGTTTTGAAATCTACCAAGAAATTGAGTAAAACTCAAGAAATTTATTAATGATTGAATAATTGAATTAATTGAAATTGTACATTGACTTTCTTTTATAGAAATGTATCTCGTGGAAAATAAGTAAAACATTAAAAAGAAAACTAAAATCATACTAAAATAAGAAAAGCCATTAAAATCCTAATAGAAAAAAAGGCAAATTAAAATTTAAATCCCAATACTAATAGAATTACATTTTTGTCCTACATAAGCGTCCACCGTGCTTGGTCAGGTAAAAGTAAAACCTGAAAAAAATAATTAACATTTATTTATTAGTTTAACCCTACTTTTCTGTTCAAAGCGAAGTAGTAAAAAATTTAAAGCAAACTATTAAATAGTTGCCAAACACACTATATATAACCAAAAGTTGGGAGTAAGTGACGCGAAGGCTGGAATGTCGGGTTCGTATCAACAATAAAACCAGTTAGGTAAAAGATAATCAAATTATTATGACCACCCCAATTTGACCAATTTGGAAGATCTGAAAAACACAAGCCTAACTATCCCTTGTCAATTAGTCAAATGTTGTCGCCACGTTTGATGATCTCGAACGTTAATAATTTATTTGTAACATGTCAATGTCATCTTTCATTCCGTCCGTCCACGAATCAATTCATAACATAACATTGTTGAAATTGATCATATGTCTTCACCATTAAAAGGATTTAGCATGTTTGGACAATAGGAGCTGACCTCAGCCCATTGCGGAGATGAAGCATGGTGCCATTAGACATTTCTCGGTGATATAGGAGGCCGATCTCAGCTAACCGAGCTGGAGCGCCCAACCAGCCTGAACTCCCATAGTTGAACTCAAAACAACCAACAAGAGGAAATAACACTCAACCGCCGAGCTAAGTGTCGCCAACCTAAGCTTTTCCACTATGTTGGCATGACAGTTTTGCCCAGTGCCAGGTCTCTCTTGGTCATTAGTGCCAAAAGAACATATTCAATTTTTGGCCATTTGAAATTTTAGAGATACAAAATACACACAAGCCGTGGCCCTTAGTTGACCTTTTTCATTCTTCAGCCGGTCCTTTGCTAAGTTTAATTTCAGTGAATAACTCGAAATGAAAGAACAAATATTTCTCGCTCAGCACAGTCTTCTCAGATTTAGGGTCGTGCTCTTCCTTCAATTGCTTTGCAATCCAATTCTTACTTGATTGTATTTTCCACTTGCTTGCTAATTTGGAATCTAACAAATTATAGAGTCAAGAACATGGGATCTACATGAACTATATAAATCTTCACTATATGTTCTCAAAATATACTCCAATTCCAGAATAAAAATGATCTTTTGGCAGAAGATATGGTATCACTACCAGTATTTGAGTAGTGATTTTTCAAAGTGTATGTGCCACAACAATGACGACACTGCTAGTTGGTGGGGGTAATATGCATCTGGAAATTTTTGTGGACCAGTTCTCAAATACCGAAGTTTGTTTTCGGCTCAACGTTGGGAATTGGGATGTATGATTCCAATTCCGCGCAGAAGTCCACGGAATCCCTGAAGTCCAAGTCAACTTTGATTATTATTTTTTTTTCTTTTATTTTTATTTTGAAGTTAGAAATTATTTTCTCTTGTTTCTCTAAATTAGATTTTCACTTGTACATCTTACAAAAAGAATGCTATCAAATTATTTAAAAAAACTAATATGAAATTTTATTTTTCTTTGATATAGTGAAATTTTATATGTTACTTTACCCAATAAGTAAAATTAATTTTAACATCGACCAAATAATAATAATAATATAATTTGTTCTTGACGTGTTAAGTTAATTATAATTTTTGGCAAATATTAACGCAATTGTTATCACTAACGCAAAAAAATATCATTTTATTTTTTGACGATAATTTGGATAAATGACGTGGTACAAAATATTTTTTATTCAAATCAAATAAAGTCAAAGAAGATAAAGATTATATAAATTAATAATATATAAAAGTATTTATAATTTTTTCAAAAAAAGTATGGCTAATTATATCTGCATCACTAATTATACTAAACACACTATATTTTTATTAATATGAATATTTATAATCTTTGTTTCTTATAGTATTTAAGCCGCTACAAGTTTCTGCAACATTTTTTTCTTGAAATTTTTATTTAATTATCTTCTTATATTCTCAATGACCAAATATATTTAAAAAATTTGATTTGTGTATCTTAAAATCATATAAAAATACGTAGTTATGTATAATTAGTTATTACATGTTTGTTTATTTAAAAATTTTAAGTAATTCCCGCAATGAGATTTTTAGATTTAAGATATCATTCGATACTAGATTTCATGATAATAGGATATTAAAAATAAAAATATGACAAAAATGAGTCAATGATTGAAGTGTAAAGAATTAAAAATATAAAAGATGATAATCATAATTAAAATGTGGTGTGGTTAATAAAAAATGTGGTATCAATATAATAATCAACTAAAAAGTATTCTTTATTATTGATATTTATACTAGGAAAATTAAGAAAAAATTATAGTTATAATTTTCAATTTACTTAAATTAATGATATATATCTTTAATTTCTATTAATTATGAATTACAAATTTCAAGCACATGCACCCTTATCTATAAGACAATTGGATAATCAAATTTATCCATAACTGAAGTAATTAAGTGATGTTAATTATCCATTAGTTATTAAATGGCGAATCTTGTTTCAAAAAAATTGAATATAGGTGAATTTCATCTATTATCATGCTCTACCATTTGATTTAGAGAAATAGATAAGGCGGGAGAGAATAAAAAATAAAATAATTTAAAAATCCAAAATATCACATCAGTTACCCCTATAAAAAAAATAAAATTTCGAAAAAGACTCTTCATGATGTGTTAATTCTTCCTATTAACTTCAATGTAGCAATTAACACGTGGATTAGCACGACTTTCTATCTAAAACCATATGCTATCACACAATATGGTGCCATATGACCATGTGGTATACATCGAGACACGTCACATGAAAAACTACAACCATGTAGTATGTATCAATGCACGCCACATATCTATGTGGCACTATAAGATGCCATATGATTTTATATCATTTTCAGGGTTAGCATCGTTAAATCAAGCTATTTTGTTAATTGAGATTATTACTATTAGTATCAGTACTCTATTACTTTACTATAATAATAATGCAAGAGTCAATTTCTAGATCAACTCCTTGTTGAAGACCAATTCCTTTTAAAGGCGGGAGCTTAATTAATTGAAAACAACCTAATTATTACGGTGAAATTCAACTGTTCAAATTCAAGTCTAATGAAGTTAGGCATACTACGGAACCATACCATTTCCTTCTTCCTATAATTATACTCATGCATTTGCTTTCGTCTTCAATTCACGTTCTTCGCATCTTCCATTGAATTCAGTTTCCTTATTTAGAGGGAGAGAGAAAAGAAAGCGAGTTCGATTGAAAATGCCTCTTTGTCGACGATATTTTGCTCTGTTCTCGTTGCTGATTCCTCTGCTCTTCGTTGCTGTGCTCGGAAGGTACGTACTTGACTTCACTGGATTTTCCGATTACAATGTGAAGCTATTTGTACTGAAGCCCGAGCTTCTGATGATCTGTTTCTTCGAAATTCAACAGAACTGCGTTTTGTTTAGCTTTTTTTTTTTTTTTTCTGGATTTGGTTTTTTAAATCCTTCTAATTTGTGTTGGTTTCGGTGTTTTTATTTTACAGTGCTGAAGAAAGTAGGAAGATGAAGAGGTTGAGAAAAAAAACAATCGCGAATAGGAGCTGGTACTATCCCTTAAACAGTCCCTTTTGAATTTCCCAAATTGCCACTCTATTTGAGTGTGTAATTCTTCTTTTATTGGGTCATTTTATCAAGACTGATTGATTCTTCAGGTCAAGTGAAGAAGGTGAATGGAAACATGAACACTCAGTAGACGATCCAGATGCAGTGGCTTCCACGGTCGATATGTAAGTTCATTCTTTTGTTCAATAGACAAGATTTTATCTCCCGGCTTATTTCCTTTAACGTTATTCCCCACCAAGTCCGGAAATCCTTCCTAGAGCGCGATTAAAATGGAAAAATTCATACAACTTCTAAGGAAAACAAACATATTTCGAACCCTTCACTTACAATGCGTGGTTAATAAACAAGGATCACTCTTTTACAAAGATCGAAAATGTAAATTTCATTTGGTAACTAGAGAATAAGTTCAAAAGAGGCAGATCTAGCAACCATGAAGTTAATAATAACCTTTGTCTGTGTAGGGATTACCCCTCCGACGCTGAAGAATTTAATTGCATTTATTTCTATCTGTTCACTGTACTATAGAATCACATGGAATTTCCATCCAGGACTATAAGAAATAGCACAGAGAGAAGGAAGCTAGGATTCTTGTCATGTCGGACCGGAAATCCTATTGATGATTGCTGGCGCTGCGATCCCGACTGGGCCCAAAACCGTAAGCGCCTTGCTGAATGTGCCATTGGCTTTGGGCGCAAAGCCATTGGAGGGCGGGACGGCAAGTACTATGTTGTCACTGATCCTAGTAATGATGATCCTGTGAATCCCCGTCCTGGCACCCTACGCCACGCTGTGATTCAGGACGAGCCTTTGTGGATCATATTTAAACGCGACATGGTCATTACCTTTAAGCAAGAGCTGATCATGAACAGCTTCAAGACAATTGATGGCCGTGGTGCGAATGTCCACATTGCCAATGGGGCTTGCATTACCATCCAATACGTCACCAACGTTATCATTCATGGCCTCCACATACACGATTGTAAACGCACTGGTAATGCCATGGTTAGGAGTTCGCCTTCTCACTATGGTTGGAGAACAATGGCGGATGGCGATGGCATATCCATTTTTGGGTCGAGCCATATTTGGATTGACCACAATTCACTCTCTCATTGTTCTGATGGCCTTATTGATGCTATCATGGGATCAACCGCGATTACAATCTCTAACAATTACTTTAGCCACCACAACGAGGTTATGCTATTGGGACATAGTGACTCCTATAAAAGAGACAAGGTTATGCAGGTGACAGTAACTTACAACCATTTCGGGGAGGCCTTAGTCCAGAGGATGCCAAGGTAACACATTTTTCTCTGGTTTTCAAATATTTGTCTTTTCGATACTTGATCTTTAACAATCTCCAATGCTGCAATTAATGGGTATTTTGTATTTGTATTTGTATTTGTATTTGGAATATGTAGGTGTAGACATGGGTATTTCCATGTGGTTAACAATGACTACACTCAGTGGGAGATGTATGCTATTGGCGGTAGTGCCAATCCCACCATTAACAGCCAGGGAAACAGATTTCTTGCCCCTGACAATCCTTTCGCTAAAGAGGTTCGTGTAAGAAAACCAACAAAATCCACAGAGGTTCAACATAGTATTTAACTATTGGAGCAGAGAAGATGAACTGAATTACCATGCTTCCGTTAATGTTTTCCGGTGAAATTTACTCTACCTTGGCCGGATTTTTTGACAGGTGACAAAGAGAATAGCAAAGCCAGGTGAGCATTGGAAACACTGGAATTGGAGATCAGAAGGTGACCTTATGCAAAATGGTGCTTATTTCACTCCATCAGGCCATCACGCCACAGCCAGTTTCGCCAGGGCCTCTAGTTTGGCGGCCAAATCATCTTCTTTGATAGAAACCTTAACCTCTAATGCCGGTGCACTGTCCTGCCGCAAAGGGCGCCAATGTTGATCTCGAAATTGCAAGAAGTGAATCCAATTTTCACCTCTCTGGTTAATTCAAATCGAAGAATACTGAATTCTAACAAAATTTTTATTAGTGTTCAATTTCTTACTACTTCTAGTTGAAATCTTTTGGTTCTTTGGAGCAGAGACAGAAGCGTTGTTCTTCGTTACTTTGTTAGTCTTGTCATTGTTCATAGAGAGCCAGGTGCATAGTTTGTAAAACCTAGGAGATACAAACATTTATTTAGATTCAAGAATTTATGTTTTCACCAATGTATAATTTGTAATTTTTATTTGTAATCTCTTACTTGCCCTTGTAAGCTTTTGACAGTCAAATAGATTTAATTTTCATTTTATTAGTATATCAACATTAAATTTGATTATTGCGCAACCTGAGGATAATGATGGTGACAAATATTATCTATTACTGCGAAATAAGCTAAATATAAAACGACAAATATAACAAACACTATATCCAACATTAAATATGAAAAAAAAATGAAAACATGTCTCATTTAATTTACCACAAATTTGTAAATATTATAATATTTAAAAAATGTTATAATATTCTTATATAACTAGTCTGTCTCACGTGCGATGCACGGGAAATAATGAGTGATTAAAGAAATAATAATAGGGTAATAAATTATTTCAATAATTAGAGATAGCTATGTTATCGTCATGTAATAGTTTTAACTGATTAAGTGTGTTTGTACTATATAGGAAATTTGTATATTTTTAGTGAATCATATTTTCACTATATTATTTCTTACAGACTTTATGCTGAATTCACTAAATATTTATATTAATCGTGTTACATTTCTACTTTTATAAAGTGAATTAGTTATTATTTATTATATAAAAAGATATCTATTTTTGTATAAAAGGAAAAAATTCTACCCATTTCTCCCACCGTACTCAACTACAGTGGTAGACCAAGAACAATAATTCTTCAATGTTGATTCAAGCCTCCCGTGAACACAAAAGTATAGATCGTGCTCAACGACTTAAGGTATAAGACTCTAACTGATTCAAAAAATACTGTACCAGTTCTTGTTCATATGTTATCGTGAGTTACATATTTCTTACAAAAATAAAATAAAATAAAATAAAAAATCATGTGTGGAAAAATTATATCGTTTTGCAATATTAAAGAGATTTCAGCCAAGAAAACTTTAAGAAAAGAAATGACTCAAATACATATTATTCCATAATTATTTCTTGATCTCATCTTGATCAAAAGCTTGGAACTTCTACGGTGGAACTTGGTAGCTCTAAAAAAGGGGGGGAAGATAATATACAAAGTTTGGTGGTTTAAACTATATTATTATTATATTTTTTAAAACTTATATCAACATATTATTTCTATTGGGCAATTTGAATTATGCTTCTAAGTAGTGCTACTATATATCTCTTGCTGTTATAAATGACATATATCAATTAATTATCGTGTTTAAGAAAGATATATCATTATTAATATTTAATAAGGTAATTATACTGTCACTATAATTATTAATTATTATAATAGTTGGGTAAATATGAGTAGTGGGTAGTTACCGCTACTAACCAAATTAAAAAATTTAAAAAAGGAAAAAGATAATAATATAATTGAATTGACATTTAAAAGTGGAATAATGAGGTTTACAACTTATGTTGACATATATATAAATAAAAACGCACGAGTTGAGAAAGAAAATATTTTAGAAGTTAAAAATTAAAGCATACAATTCATTTAAATCTACTTGTAGACAGTAGGACAACACATTTAAATCTGATTGTGGGTAGCAGAAATACGTGGGAAGGAAAGAAAGAATAACGTAGGAGAATAGTAAAACTCACATGTAAAATAAAAAAATATTCTTAAATAGAAAATATATGAAAAACAAAGTAAATAAAATATCCATAATTGCTGGATAAAGGTGAAAAGTGGGTAGACAAGAAAGAATAACGTGGGGAAATATTAAAAGTCACATGGAAAATAAAAAATATTCTTAAATCGAAAATATGCGAAAAAAACAAAGTAAATAAAATATCTATAATTGTTGGATAAAGGTGAAAAGTGAGTTGGATAAAGATGAAAAGTGAGTGGTTACAACTACTATTTAAATTAAAGATTTTAAAATCTAAAAAAATAAAAATGCATATATAAGATATTCCAGTATCTTTTTAGGCGGGAAAAAGATATTGAAATCACATCTCATTTTCTTATATATATGGATATATATATATATATATAGATATTATATAAGAATCTTTAATGGCGCGTTACATAATTATCCATTCAACAATAAATACTCAAGATTTCGAACCTAATTCCTCAAAAAATGAAAAATGGTCGTTTTGATACAAACATGGTACGAGAAAAAGAAAGTAGAAGAAGGGGAAAAACGCGAGGTGAAAAGAGCATAATACTCTTTACTAATAAATATGATCTGGCCCAGGTTTTTGACATTGCAAATGTAGCAGAATATCAAGGCCAATTTACTTCAACGAAATTGTCATTTTGTTTAAAAATTTAGAAGAACAATTCTAGGTTTCCATCACAAAACAAAAATATGTTCTTGAGTTGAACAAAGCCGTAAAGTAGCAGAAAGGCATATCAATTTTAACGCAATTTTCTAGGCATACATCAACGAGGCCATAAAAGGCTGTTTTCCTATATTTCCATTGGAAAGGGAAGGAAAAAGGGTCTCCCAAAGAAAAGTAAAAAAAAAAAAATTATTATTAGTATTTGTCATTTTCAATCAAGTTAGGGGTAGGGGTACGATGGCTAGTGGTGGGTAAAAAATATTTTTCTTTTTATTTTTATTATTATTTTTACTATTTTTAGATTTTTTGTTCTTCTTTAAAGGGTGAGGGCATAAATGTCAAAGGACCTTATGCGCGAATTTATTAAAGTTAGAGACCCATGGATTTGAAAAAAAAAATAAGGACCCAATTGATAGAAAGTATAAAGGCTAGGGACCATATGTGGAATTAACCCCCTATATATTATTATATTGTTATAGTAAAAGTGCCTTATACACAATCATTCTGGATTTTTTTTTTTAGAGAGAAATTATTTGGACATTTTTAACTAATTTATTTTAAAATATTATATAATAATGTTCTGGCCATATGTAACAGAAGAAAAATGCAACTCGAGAAAACCTCAATTCCTCAAATAGTTAACTTCTCTCCTCCCCTTTAATTTCTGTTGGAAGGATAAGGGCATAAGCAAATTTAGGCGTAATTTTGAGTAGGATACACTTCTTTTTTTTTTTTGAAAGACAAATTTAAGTGTGTGTGTTCTCTTATGTCAGAGTTTCAAAATCGAATACTGATTTGCTCAAAATGATGTTTGGGTGAATGAGAACGTGTGTCAATAGAAAAAGGTTTTTTTTTTTTGAAACGAATAGAAATAGGTTTTTAAGTGTTGGGAAAGGGAACATATAACTGCATCCCACGTTGAAAAAATTATTGTTCCAATGTGCCTTGTTTAAATATGATTGCACATTTATAATATATAAGGTTTAAAATTTTGTAGTATAGACAATTTCTCTTGCATAAAATTGTGTAATTTAGGAGTTTCTCTTGAGAATACCGCCAGTAGTGAGGTGCAAATCCATCATGGATTGTGTAATTCAGAAGTTCTCTTTTGCGCCCCAAGTAGGGAGGTGCACATCATGGATTGAAAATATATTTTGGATTGAATACAAGGAGGTCTTAACTGGTAGTTTTATCTCTATTTATATTTTTGTTCAGTTATGCCTTTAGTAAGCTTACATTTTCTGCATACGTTGTAGACGGGCAAGTGAAGTAAACGCTTGAAAGATAAATTGTAAAATATGTAATATAATTGACTTTATGAGGTGCAAATCATGGATTGTGTGATTTAGGAGTTTTCTGTTGCGCGCCCAGGTTGGGAGGTGCAAATTATAGATTGAAAATACACTTCGGATCGAACATGGGCCTCGGCCAGTAGTTTTAATTTTACTTATATTTTTGTTAATAAGCTTACATTTTCTAGGTTTGTTTTTTATTTAGAAGTAAGCGTTTGAATGATAAATTTTAAAATATGTAATATAACCAACTTTAAAATTATTATTATTATTACTACTACTAGAATTCACACCCGTGCGTTGCACAGGATCTAAAAGTAATAATAATCGTAATAATTTTAAAGAGACATATTTATCTGGCATGAAAAAGTGATATTTTTAGTTGTCAATCATATATTAAATGATTGCGGGACTTCAAATTCACTACTTTTATATAAATAATCAATTCATATTTGTCAGCTAACAAATATCAGTCATAAATAATAGATAACTTAAAATTACTCTAATAACAAATGTCAATGAATTTTTATACAAAAATTAATAAATTATCAATACAATCAGTTGAGTCATATATTAGCATTATGAGACAAATTTTTATAACTATTTTATCATATTTTGATTTATTTATCGGTAACACTTTTTACACCAGTTAATTTTTTTTAATACATTGAATATCAAGGAAGGGAGGGGAATCAATATCTGTTATTCATGTCAGAAAAACATGTATCTGTATAATTACTCTAATAACAAATGTCATGAATTTTAATAGAAAAATTTCATATAAATTATTAATATAACTAGTTAAGTGATATTAACATTATTATATTTGCATTTATTCGTCGGTAACGCTTTTTGCACCAGTTAATTCTTTTTTTCGATACAGTAGGTATAGGATAGGGGAAGAGTGGGGCCTCCTGTTTAGAATGTGAGAAACCTAACCAATATAGCACTTATTTGAATTATAGCACCAGTTAATTATGTATATTTAAATAAAAATTAATTGAAGTGATTCCATAAAAGTAAAATGTTTAAAAACTATTGAACAACTATTACAATGCAACTGTATCAATATTTAGTTTATCTCTCAAATAAATAATCTAACTCTAAATACAGTAAAATCATATTTAAAATGACAAATTGAAATTTTTATTCCATGGGAAATTATCAAAAAATTACAATTTATATTAATTATAGAATCGACAAATTGGAGTACTATAACTTTAAAGAAATCAAATTTAATTATCGCACAACGATAACCATATAAATATTTCTTCAAAAATTATTAAAAATTAAAATTTACAATAACGTTACATATTTTTAGAAATTTATTCGTTTAGAGACGTACTATGCATGCGTTTTTGAATTAAAAAGATTATTGTTTGTTTTTTTAAACAGAATTTCCAATTAATTTCGTGTTCAATTTGATAAGTGACAGATCCGTAATTCAAAATAGTTGATTAAAGAAACTACTATGAATTAATGATTGGATATAGATTAATAAAAAGAAAAGTGAATATCATTTAATAAATTAGCGTAACAATTTCCTAAAAAAGAATTAAAAATTTATAAAAAAGAATTAAATGCTGTCACCAGAAATCTTATAGAGCCAGAAATCTTACAGAGTCAGAAATTTTACAGGGTCAGAAAATGAGCGGGAAAAGCCACATTTCTCTTATTATATATATAGATCATCATCATCATCATCATCATCATCATCATCATCATCTTTATTTTTATCTTTATCTATATTAATCTTATAGCAAAATAGTTGTCATATTGAGTTTTCCCGCCCAACCTATATTTCTAAATTCAATTGTTCAATCTCGGCCGTTCATCATCATCTACAAATCTTAACCCTTGACAATTACACATTTCTAATTGTCCAATGAATTTTTCACTCAAATAAATCTCAGTCATCTATCTTTTGTCAAATCTTACTGTTTCTTACCAATTATTCCACACCTAACATAATCCCTATAATTTGCAACTATCCTAAATTAATTGAAATTTTTGGAAAATATTAGAATTAACCAATAATTTAATACCATGTCACAGTAAAAAAGGAAAACTATTTAAAACTTGGGAAGGGGTTTAATACTTAATTGAAATATTTATAGAAGTTATTGAACTTATTTTGGTAAATTGTTCTTTTGTATTTGAATATTTTTTTTGGAAAATAAGGACAAAACGACGGATGAGATCAATTTGCCCCTAAAATTCACATACACTCTCAAGAGAAAAATCCCCATTATCAATCT
The DNA here is from genome assembly GCA_963692815.1 of Nyctanthes arbor-tristis. Lineage (NCBI taxonomy): Eukaryota > Viridiplantae > Streptophyta > Magnoliopsida > Lamiales > Oleaceae > Nyctanthes > Nyctanthes arbor-tristis. The sequence continues at coordinate 23,428 of CAVNYN010273581.1, forward strand.
CCTTCCTTCCTGTAAAAAAACCATGTCAATTTTAGATTTCATAATCGAAGGATCAACTAAGAATGTTCTTTCCATGATTCGACGATTGGTGGATGATTTTCTTTGCTGGTAGGTCATTTGTAAATATTATAAATGCTTTCTCCTTATAAATCTAATTTTGTATCTCAGTAGCATTTTGTAATCCTCTTTCTCTATGTCGTTCAACAGATGGCTCAACTATTCGACCGCATCTGTGATGTTAACCCATCAAAGATTCATTGGACTTTGAAGGTTCAAGTTGTTCGTCTGTACCAATTGCCTCCCCTTTATACCATGATTGATCGTTTTAGGCTAGAGATTGTTTGCCGTGATAGAGAGGTAAATTGTTCTTATATTAGCAATAAATATGTAAATTGTGGTTCAACTATGTTTTCTTTGTACAGAAACTTATTTCTTAATATGTTAGTTTTGGAGATTGCCACTGGATGTTCTTTTCTTTTTTCACTCATACGTAAACCCCTCTATTAGTAATGTGAATGAGAAGAGAGAACACATAGGCCAAGATAATTAAGAATGTAGAAAATGCTATTATTGAGCTCCACTCTTTGAACATCCACTACAACTTTATGGATTGGAAATACATATTTTAATAGAGAAATGTGTTATATATATAAATTAATAATGAACAAATGATGGCTGGAATAATCTCAAACAACAGCTTCCAAATAGATTGTGTAGAATATTTTTTATGTCTACTAATGCCTACTACTTAATTTAACTACAGGGTGAACGTATTCATGCTTCTATTAGGCATGGCCTCATGCTAAATTTAGGCCTTTGATTAAAGAGGGATGCATTTACCTGATGCGTCGTTTTGTTGTTGGTGATAACCATATGAAGTATCGATCATGACAAGTAAAGTTGAAGAAGTTAAAGATTTCCTTGACAAGTAAAGTTGTCATTTTTTAAAGTTAATTTCTATTATTTAATAATGTAGCTGCTATGCTTTGTCCCTCCTAATTGTTTACTTCAATTCTGTACTTTTTAGTGTAGTGTTGGATGTTGGTGGTGCCATCTCAAAACTAATTTCGTATGATGATGTCGCTTGCTCAACCGTTACTGTAACATCCCGCGAATTTTCAACTATAAACTAGGTGACATGTAATTATTATTTTGGGATACTTAATTAAGAACTTTTTTCAATAGTTGAATTTGTATAAATTATGTAATAGGATTAGAAGATTATTATCAACATATTTTAAAATTGTATGGATACATTGCATTGATAATGGTAGGGAATTCTCTAGAATAAGGCTATATGTCATTTTTTAGCTATAAAAATTGGTAGTTCATAATTAATTAACTTGATAACTTGTCAAATGTCTAGGACACTTGGTAGTTTAATGATGAATTAACTTGATAGTTTGCCAAGTGTAGGGACATTTTGTAGCTTTCTCATTAGTGGATTTGAAAGACTAATTAAACACAATTAAACGCCTAACTTCTATAAAAGCAAGGTAATTAGATCAAACCTTTCATACACCACCCTCCACCGTCCTTTCCCATACACACATATAATATATATATATATATATATATATTGTTTCATATTAATAGTATAAAACTATATAGTATTTAGATGCTTTGGTTTTTGATGTGTGGGAGATACAAGTGGGGAATATCCATCTTTCGGGAAATCAAATTAAAGTAAGTAGTCTAATACTTTGATTATCTTGCTACATGCATAAAGTTTTGATGAAATAAGCATGTATTTTGATTGGTGATTTCAATAAGACAAACATGGATTTTAATGCATTATTATTGAAAGAAAGATTGGTTTATTGTATTTGTATAACTAGTTAATGCTATACTCATTTTGTGTTGAATTGTTTTGAATTATTTCCTGCACTATGACCTATTCAATGATCTCGGGATAGGAAATATTAGTGTGGTGTTTACTTTGAATTGGAACTTCAGTATGGTTCTACCGGAGTTCATTGTGGATCCACTTAATTAAATTGATATGAATCTTGCGCACATCACGGGTAGTAGTTTAACTAGTGATAGGGCCTATTTGTGCATCCAAATGCTTTGTGACACATATGATTTGTCAATTTATTATGTTATTCACTGAACATTTTTGTACTCACCCCCCATCTTTTATAATCTTATAGGTATTAAATTATTAAACTTTGTGGCCGGATCATTCTAAAAGGGGAGAGGATACATGTATGTGATCAAAATTTCGGTGCGTAACTGGGGTTTCGTTGTGGGAGGCCACGATAATTTTAATTATCAGAGTGTGCAGCAAAGGCGCTTTGATGTTTTGAACTGTATTTGTATCAATTTTTAATCGTTAAAGGCTTTCGCTTTTGTTAAAAATTCGGTTCGTCACAGTTACTGACATTGAGGTATCAATATTTAAGTTTTTACTTTTATTATGAAGTGATTCTTTTGAAAAGGAATACATAATTTTGACTTTATTATATTTAATCTCTAATACCTAATCATGTAGGTTGGAGAAAACTAAAGGCTATCTTTTAGAAGGATGCGAGGTTATATAATTTGTTCCAACTCCAGATTTATCTATTTAGAATTTTAAATTATATGAATAGTGAAATAAGCCGATGATGATACATCGATCGTTTTTTTGTTTTATGACTTAGATGTTATGTTACATTATTTTGATGGATTATGTTGATTTCTTTTATTAATATACGTATTTTGATACTCATGGATGTGGCTTGAATTATAGTTCTTTTTGATCTTATTGCAAAATTTGAATGAGTAGACTGGATTATGATTATCTTTTATTTTATAACTTGAAATTTAGTTGTCTTTTATGTTATGGCAATATTCTCTGCAAGCCATTTGATTGTCGTTGGAAATTTTTGCTTGATAGCTGCTTTTGGAAGGTTGAGTAATATACTTTGGGCAAACCTAGGGTATTCTGCTTTTTTCATGACAGAAAGATGGATTCAGCCTTTGAATTTTATCTCCTTACTTATTTCTAAAGAATTATTTTTATCATTTTAACATGATGTTCCAATAAAAGTTTGAGCTTTAATTTGGTTGGCCGTGCATGGAGTGACCCTGACGAAACACCTTTTGTCTATCTAGATCATTCATTCAAGTCATATTAAATAATACTTCTTATCATAAATCTATAATTAAGGTAGGGAGCCAATAAAAAATAGACTTAAATAAGGTAAAAGCAAACTAAGACATTGTCTCCCAATGACTCGTATTTTTCTACAAATTGATCAAATTTATGCAGTAGTCATTGATATTTGGTAGTGATCCTCTAAGATTGAAGAATCGAATGTGTAGTCATGTGAATCGTACCCCATTGTAATAAATACAACTTAGTTAAATTGATTTAATAAAAAGCATCATTTATTTTAAATGAATCAATATATTAGAATTCTTAAACAGTAAATCTTTATAACAGTAGATGAAATTGTTATAATTGAAAATATTAGACATGGATATAAGAGTTATTCTTCCCATATCGACTTGAATTCTGAAATTCCCTTGACTTTTGAAAACCAAATATTTATTGACACTGATTAAGAAGAACATATCGAAGTAAATAAATAAAAAGATTTAAGTGAATTAGATGTGAAGTGGGGTTGGTATTAAGAAATTAAAATTATGAATAATCGTGACCTAGAAACACTTCTTTTAGAATTCTCAGCACAATTTTCAGAGTGACTGGTTGAGATATTTTTCTTTTATTATTTTCAGATTATTTTTATATGATTAGTCATAAAACCCGTAATAATTTAATCTTGAAAATAATCTAATATCAGATATTTGAAGGTATTATGCCGACAAATATTTATGTAGTGTCTTAGATGGCAGGCACTTGAAGTGCCACATCAGTGTTTGGTAGCATAATCCCATAGATCTGGCATTATATCATTATTACTCCATCTTTTTGTCATCTTATGTTTTGATTTATGTATATGGGATTAATAAATGTTAAAGTATTTCCAACATACTCAAAATTTAAGAATATCTTTATTTTGAAGAGTTAAATTATAAAACAAAACTAAAGTACATAAGATGGTAAAATAAACTCCAGATTTGGAGAGCCAAACACACTCCATTTTGCAATTGAATTGCACCTCTTCCCTTTAATTTCGCCTCACCGTCCCAATATCCCTTCATTAGTTTTGCAATAGAGTTGCATCTTTGCCATTCTATAATTCTGCGTAGATCTACAGCGAACCTAATATTCTTTCATTCTTTTTTCCCATAATAAATTTCCCAAATTACAAGGGATTTTTGCTTCTGATTTCTGCCTAGAAAGCCAGTTTCTTATGCATTCATCACACGGTATTTTTTTCTTCTTCTGCTTTATAGGTTTTCTTAATCTATTCTCAAATATCTTGAAAGTTTGGTCTGGATTCTCTGGAGTTATGTAATAACAATTTCATTACTTGCTCATTACATGGGTTCTGACATAGCATACTCTTAGCTGTTGCTAGTTGTTACTGAGTCAAAGTATAGATACTGGGTGATTCATTTGTTGTTACTGCATAGCAGAATAGTCTTGCAAATTGACTTCTACAATTCCCGCCCTCCCTAAAGTGAAGTGATTTTTATTTATTTATTATTTTTTTTGGGAATTTGTTGACACTTCTTGAAGAATTCAATGTATGATAAAATAGGACCAGTTTTAAAACTTGTGCTGTGGAGATACATACTGCAGCCATATTTCAATTTTATTAAAGATTCGGGATTATGTTTAATTTCTTCAAGATTATCAAAAGTCATGTCTAAGTAGTAGTTTATCGCATGTGTTGATAATACTCCTTGCATTTGTAGAAATGTAGAGAAGTATGTGAAGTTAGCAGAGTATCAAATGATATATGCTGTCCGTTTTTTACAGATTGAATTGAACAACAATGAATGAGCTTTAAGAAAGAACGAATTGTGTCATCCATCTAATGGAGTTGATCATTGCAACATTGCAAAAAAGGAAAGCCTATTATCTATTGTGGTAAATAGCTTAACCAAATAAATTTTGAAGTGCTTTCTGTCGAACTTTTAATATTGGTGGTAATTGTACTGGCTGTAGCTTGCATTTGTGTTGCCTACTTTCTGAATTTTAATTAGCATTTCAGCAATGCATTTATATATGGGATTTTCAAATCGTTCACACTTCATGTATATGGGATTTTGTGTGAATGAAGCTCGCTGATGATTATGAAGTTTTGATAATTGACCAAATCATCAAGTTTTGTTGTCGGCAATTAATTAGGCTTATTCTAACAAATAGCTCTCTTTTAAGTTTATATATGAAATTGAAATTCTTTTTTATTTCAATATCCCCATTCGCCATATTTGTATCTATATGGTAATCCCCGTGCAAAGCACGGGTGAAGGACTAGTCTTTATATATAGAAAAACAACTGTTATTCCGGAATCATTTTCCCGCCTTTGCAAGATTCTAGAATCTCTATTTTCATTCTTTTTTTCCTCTAATTTTTTACCACCACAAATCATGCCATATGGAAATAACTATCCACTAACTTTCAAGATAAAATAACCACTCATTAACTTATTTTTCCCCAAATTTATTTTCAACCAATTTTTTTGTTGCAATTTTCTTGTAAAATGGTTACCCACGTCAATTTTCCCCCTTTAATCCAGCAATTAATAGCCATCTTTTGTTTGAGTGTCATGTATTTGTTTAGTCTTTTATGCAAACATTCTTCATTTTTCTTTCTTTCTTTTTTCAATTTAATATCAGTAAATATTAAATCGTTTTTAGGTACTTTTTAAATTATTTGTTTTGTTTTTAAATCATTGGGTTTAATGATACATTTATTGATTTTTGGGTTCCATGCAACCACTTATTTTTCTAACATAATATTGATGTGCAATTATCTCATAAATTAAAAACTACTTACTTCAAATAATTTTCAACAATTACCGCATAAGCCCGTATTAATACATTCCCATGTAAAATAGACGAACTCATATTTTGCTTAAAAATCAAAACAAATTAGCGTTTACGGATTGATGAAGCAATTAAAAATTATCTCACAACCACATTGGCCTAAACAGACTCTGAAATATTTGTTTTTTTTTTGTTTTGTTCCTACGATAATAACCACTCACTAATTTTAATATATTAATTTTTTACTTATCATTTTTTCCTTCTTTTCACCACTCACTAATTTAATACCCTTATTTATTAATTTTTGGCTTTTTTCATATAACCACCAACTAATTTTGTTATCTTTTTTCTTTTTTATTTATCATTTTTTGAGCAGTTCTAGACAGATAAGAGAAAATGACATAAATAAGTAACATTGTCACGTGACACAATTTCATTAGGTGTTTATCATATGAATGCTTTTTTTATTATCAAATGAAATTGTTTCATATCTACGATGTCACATATTCATGTCACAATTTCATACCTCCCCAGAATTTTTGTTTTTTCTTTGTTCCTCCTATGTTACCATGTACTAATTTTTCCCTACTGTATAACTGCCAACTAATTTTTCCTTTCTTTATCATTTTTTCTTTTCATATATTTTTCCTTTTTTCCCAATAGCTACCCGCTAATTTCATTTTCTTATTTATCCTTTTTTTCGCTTAATATAACTTGTTGTCCATTTGCAATTTTTTTGTCAATTGTCATGCATTATTCTAAAATCTGAGCAGGAAACCTGGTGATTTGGATGGTGGATTGGGCGAGGTCACATGATTAGACCGGATTGTAACGACCTGGTTGAAGACTCGAACAACTAATGGGTTTTTGGTGACCTGTACCTCAGCCCGTGTCTCAACCCATTGGGCTGCAAATTTGACAAAATTATTTTAGAAAGAGTTTAATTAGCATGTGAGTTTTTGTTTCCAACATGTTATATAAGTCGCCAAACTATTTATATTATGTTTTAAAATATAGTACACAATATTTATAATAGTATTTCTATTTTTTTTCCAACAAAATTTTTTTTATTTAAATTTATAAATTAACTATAATCTACTGATTAAACTGATGCTCTGGCTGTTAAACTGATGAACCAGTAACCCAGAATGTTTATAAATTCATAAATTAATTAACAACAACACATAAGTTAAATCGATGGTTGGACGATATTACATTATAATTAGTCCAGAAACTTGGCTGTGTAATGTATGGATGCAAAAAAAAAGACTAGTATATAGAAGAGCAACTGTTATTTCAAAATTATTTTCCCCCCTTTGCAAGATTTCAGAATCTCTATTTTCATTTTTTTCCTAATTTTTTACTACCACAAATCATGCCATATGAAATAACCACCCACTAACTTTTATTTTTTTCCAAATTTATTGTCAACCAGTTTTTTTGTTGGAATTTTCTTGCAAAAGGGTTACCCACGTCAATTTTTTCCCTTTAATCTAGCAATTAATAGCCACCTTTTTATTTAAGTATCATATATTTGTTTAGTCTTTCATGCAAACTCTACATTTTTCTTTCTTTCTTTCTTCAATTTAATATCATAAAATATTAAATCACTTTTAGATACCTTTTAAATCATTGGGTTTTAAGACGCGTTCACTGATTTTTTGGGTTTCCATGCAACCACATATTATTTTAATATAATATTGACGTGCAATTATTTCATAAATTAAAAGCTACTCACTTTAAATAATTTTCAGTAATTACCACATTAGCCCTTATTAGTGCATTCTCATGTAAAATAGATAAACTCATATCTTGCTTAAAAATTAAAACAAGTTAGTGTTTGCGGATTTTTGAAGCAATTAAAAATTTATCTCGAAGCAATATTGGTCTAAAAAGACTCTCAAATATCTACTTTTTTTTTTTCTTTTTTTCCTACAATAATAACCACTCACTAATTTTAATATATTGTTTTTTTATTTATCATTTTTTCTTCTTTACACCCCCACTAATTTTGTACCCTTACTTATTAATTTGTTTCTTTTTTAATATAACCACCAACTAATTTTGCTATCTTTTTTCATTTATCATTTTTTGAGCAATTCTAGATAGGTAAGAGAAAATGATATAAATAAATGACATGATTATATAACACGATTTCATTGGGTTTTTATCATATGGATACTTTTTATTATTAAATGGAACTGTGCTACATCTACAATATAACATTTCTATGTCACAATTTCATGTTTCGTCAAATTTTTTGTTTTTTCTTTGTATGCATAATTTCTCCTACTGTATAACCGTCCACTAATTTTTCCTTTCTTTATAATTTTTTTTACATTAATAGCCACCTGCTAATTTTATTTTTCTTTTCTTATTTATCCTTTTTCCCCTAATGTAACTGGTTACCCATTTTCAATTTTTTTTTGTAAATTGTATGCATTATTCTAAAATATGAGTTGAAAACCCGGTGATTTGGATGGTGGATTGGGGCGGGTCACGTCATTAGACTGGACTATAATGACCCGGTTAACGACCCGAATAATTAGTGGGTTTTTGGTAAGCTGTAAGTTGGCCCGTGTCTCAACCCACTGGGTTGCAAATTTGACAAAATTATTTTAGAACGTTCAAGCGGCATAAAGGTTAATTACCACGTGACTTTTTATTTCCGACTTGTTGTCTAAGCTGCCAAACTATTTATATTATGTTTTAAAATACATAACATAATATTTATAATAATATTTTTATTTTTATTTTCATACAAGGTTTTTTTATTTAAATTTATAAGTTAACAATAATCTATTGATGATCGGATGATCTTACATTATAATTTGTTCATAAAATTTAACCGTACAACACACGGGTGCAAAAAAAACCAATAGGAATAGAATGCTAACAGGCATAAGAAAATTTTCCTGGTCACATGTGTTGACAAGAATGAAACCATGAGTGGGTGCCCATGCATGGGCAGATTTAGGGGAGCCCATGCGAGCCCAAACGGTTTTTCCTTGGCTCAAAAGAAAAATTAATCATAACTACATTATAATTTCAACCATTACCGATTTGGCTATTGATACAATTATAGTCACACATTTCAAAATTCCATTAAATTCCACCATTCATTTCACTGTATTATAATTTCTCATTAAAATTCACTCTTTCAATAATGAGAATCAAACATAAATTTTTCTTTAGTCTAGTCCGTGTTAAAAAAATTGTTGGATCTGTCCATGTGAATGAAAAAGGAAATACCCATGTAAATGGAGGAATAAATATGAAATCAGTTGTCTTGGGCCATATATGGCGCCAGAAGCCTACTTAGTGTGCATATAAACACGTCACATCAGTTGACAGCGAGTAACGTTGACTCGTAAAATTGATGTAATGTGTTTAGATACACATCACACAGGTGTCTAACACAATTTATGATGTCAAGTGACTAAATTTATATATCATTTTCCATGTAACTGGTTCTTTCATTTCTTTGGTGCATTAGCAAAAAGTTTATGGGCTTATTGCCGTCTATTTGCAAGTTGCTTCTTTTTCTTAAGTTCTACATACAGAGAGGAGTTCTTTTATAAAAACAGATTGGACTTTAATTACGGAGCTTGATCTCCAGTCACACCTCACTTGACACAAGTGAGGTGGCACATTATTATTGGAGATCGTGCTTTGTAATCGGAGTCTGATATGTTTTTATAAAAAATTCAATTCAGAGAGCGTGGTGGGAAAATAAGTTTTTAATAGTCAATATATGCTGATAAAGAATGAAGAAAAAAACCCCTCATGTTAATCGGTTTCTCTTTTCATCCCAACGATAAATTAGGGAAACCATGTATTTAAGGGAACGTTCTATACTTGGTTAATCTTGGTTGGTTTTGATTAAGTACAAGACATCTCGTACTAAACAGATAGTATGATATAATAAAAGTATTAATCTGATATGTGGAGTAAGAATATATTCACATTAGTGACTAATATTATGTTATATTTCTATTTGGTGTCGTTATATTAGTAGACCCCGTTAGTTGAAATGTAGTAGACCTTGATAAGTCATTTTCTCCCGCCAAAGTCCGACGTAACCTGCCACATGCTGTCCAGCTGGAATTATTAGGAGGAAAAAAAAAAAAAACTCAAAAAAAATTTCTGCAGGGCCCCCAGACCCCCACCAAACAACCCAAATCCTAACATCCGATATCTGCGATGCAGAAACCAACCCCCCATCCGAAACCCACCAAAAGCGATCGCCGGCCAACTGCAAGGGTGCAGCCGTAATCGACGGTCGCCGAGTAATGCCTGAAGACGAGCAGTGAACCACACTGTCTGAAGTGAACCACATTCTCGGCAGTGAACCACAGTGAAATCGACCGTCGGACGGGATACCCTGCCAGACTCCAAAAAAACCAGCAGAAGAGTTACTACAGCTACGCCAGCATAAGATTTGCAGTGCTTTCTTCCTCATTCCGCACTATATTTACTACAACTACGTGTAGATATCACTTTATTTTCGGAAGGCCTTTGAGTTAGTTTGCAATGAATCGGAGAAACGATCCCAATCCGTTTGATGAGAAAGAACCAGATGTCAATCCATTTTCGGTAACCGCGTTTTCAACTTTTGGATCTGCCTATTTTTAGCGTTTCTTATTTTAAAACCTAATAGCAATTTTTCCCGTCTTTTTTGTTGCTAGTTAGTTAAATTTGGCCTTGGATTTTGGGTATTTTGGATAAAGTGGGGTTGTTTGATGTAGATCTGAAAGCTCCGGCGTTGTCGGTGGTGAATTAGGAATTCTTTGTGAAATTGGGTATCGTAATAATAAATATATGATAGTATTGTTAGAGTGGAATCGGGGAATACTAATTTAGTCCATGCAGCTTTTTGAAGTAAATGTGGTTATTTTCTATGAATCTATTTAGCTGACAATTTTACGTTGGAGTCATTGGATTTTCTGGGAACTGTAAATTACTTTGAAAGTATCTTGGAAAATATTAGATAAACGTAGTGATTGTTTAAAGATGATACACACGAATTGAACATTGGTGCTGCATGGTTTATCCGGTGTAGCAGAAGTTGTGGTAATGCGTATAATAAAAGCAAAAATGTGAACAAAGTGCACCCCCACCCCCCCACCCAAAAAAAAAAAAAAAATGGAAAAAGAAGAGGCTAAACTAAGAAGGTTTCAGTTACAACGTTGGCCTACTTTATATTGATATTTGATTGGGAGATTTATCACTTAGGTAAAGGAAACTACCAGAGCCTTAATACAAAATATAATTAAGGTCTTATATTGGCGGTAGCTTTTAGAAATCTTACGAAAATTTTAAGTGGTATGATTGCTAAAGGTAAATTGCTGATGTCATAATATGTGAGTCCCACTCATCACCCTCCCTACATTATAAAAAGGTGACATAGGGGAAAAAAAGAAAAAGTATCATAGCTTAGTGCCTTGAAGAAGTAAGCAAATCCTGCTGAAGGATCAAATGATATGCTTAGTTTCTATAAACTTCAGCTTTGCTTATTGTTTAGGAAGAGTAGTAGTTGATTTGTTTTATCTTCAGTTGTGGTGACTCTTGTGAAACTTTCCATCCATAGTAACTTATCTTGCTGTTGTAATGCAGAATGAAACTGCAGAATATAACTATTTATAGGTATTAATAGGAAACTAGTTATTATTATTTTTAGTGTTAATAATATGGTCATTATGTCATTATGCAGGAAAGTAGTTATCACAGGTGAGGAAGGGAAGGGCTCAAACAATGTCTACATCACAGTCAGTGACAGAACCACAGCCGCGGATTGCGGAGGACCCGACTAATTAAAAAGGTACATTGAACACTGCGAATGTAACTTCCGCAAAATTATCTGTGAAATAGTATTAGTTGAAAAATATTTACGCTGTTACCAGGTAACTAAATAAAGGTGGCTATCTTAATTAGTTACAAAAATGAGTTGTTGAATCAATATATATATATATATATATATTTATGTCAATATGCCATGTATGATTAAATTTTCAAGTAAGTAAAAAGTTGGTGCATAATGGTTGACGTATCAGTTACATACCAGTTAGAAAATAATTAGTTATATAAATTCTGAGTTAAATACTTAACTGCTTGATCAAATAATTTGTAGTAAACCTTGGTCGAAGGTTGTGTGAATCTTGGTTGAAGATTGGTTGAAGTTTACTTGAGTAGTGGTTTTAAAATTAATAAGTAAACTAGTTATTAGTTAAATAAGTAGCCAGGTTAAAATTATTTATTTAAGAACATAATGAGTGACGTCAATATATGCTTGCATAAAATCACTATTCCATTAAAATAATTTAGTCTTTATAGAAAAGTCAACCTCAGTTTCACGCCTCCTTCCTATTAGGTCATCACAGTCTCCCCTCTCCTACTGGGTTAGGTGAGTCCCCAATTCGAAACCCCAGATTTCCATCTCCAGCCGACACTCGAATCCATGTAAATCTTCATCCGAATCCACACCGGTGAAGATCTTCAACGGATAATATGAACCCCCAATTTGGAATACCCTTACGACACTGAAAATCCTCTCACGATAAGTTTACCATGGATTCATTTTCTATTTTTGTTTCTAAACTCATGAATCAGACACCGTCCATGTAGAATCTCACTTCTATTTGCTCTATATTGTGCAATTTCAGTCTTCCATGAAATATTTCTTGAGTTCCGTAGGTATGTGGCTTTTTTCTTTAAGGAGAGGACTTTTTTGGGTTACTTTTTTTGTTCATATTTTTTTGGCAGCATGTCTGGAATTATTTGTCAATTTTCAGGTAGAAAATTTCTTCTCATTACCCATTTTAGGACTTTTTCTTCCTTGTCAATCCAAGATTCACAAGATAGAGTAATTAAACAGTAGCTAGGATTCTCTATACATAAAATTGACAGAAAAAGCAATTACTTATTTTGATAGGACTCTATATTTTTTATTCTCTTCATGGCTTTCTGAAGTTGTCGCTTGAGTATTCTCTTCTAGTTTCTTTTTGAAGTTGTTTTTTTTTTGTTTGCCTGTTCTTAAGATTTTCTGATGTAAGAACTTTTCTTCATCTCTTAGGTTGCTGCCTTAGTTTGATGCATGAATTTGAAGGCTGCTGATTAACAAAATCTTTATTCATTGTACTGGATAGAATGCTACTTGATGCATTTGAAAGCAATTCATTGTTATAATTATTTTTTTGGATCGACTGATGAGATTTGCTTGTTTATATATTAGAAGTCGTAGTGTTTCTTGGAGCAGCTATATTGCTCTGTGAATAAAATGCAGTAATGGCATAATCGTGAATAAAAGATAACTTTGCCGTAACCACAACCTTAACAATCTCATCCTTATCAGCAAGCAAACAATATTTAATTTACTCATTACTCTAGCTGGAATTAGCAAGATCAGGTAGCCTCAAAATGTAAAAAAATCTTCCAAGTTCACTGCTTTGGGTTCCTTTGTCCTTTTGTCATGCTATCATGATTGCAAAATCAAACGAACGTACTTCTTCTTTTGTAAATTTGGTATCTAATCCAACATTCATGTAATCACTCTTATTCTCAGGTTGTAACAAAAAATTGCTCCATTTGCGCAAGTTCAAGAATCAAGAAAATATAGATTTTTCTTTTTTTCTTTTTTTTTTTTTTGTTTCATTTTTTCCGTTCCCTGGACTAACTAAGGAAATAAGCATAATTACTAGTAACAATAAAGAAAACCTTATGTTCACTAAACTTAAAGAATAAGCTGGGTGAATCATTGTTCGTCAATCCATTAGGCTCATTGCTAAATTTACCAAAAATTAATAGACTTTACTGCTGGTGAAAATAGAAAACATTTCAATTGGTGGTGAATGCTCTCTCTCTTTTCTTTCCTTCCCTATTTTCTTCATTTATCTTTACCCAAGAATCCTACCCTTGATATAGATCTAGCTTACGACTTAAAAAAAATGGAAAACTTAGAGGAAGAGAGGGGAAGGTTCGTATGAATAATTCTGCAAAGATAAGGCAGAAAAAACCACTGTGGATTTATGCAGATTATCTTCTTATTCTTTTTTCTTCTCCATCTTCTTTTGTGTCTCAGATTTCTCCTCTATTATATCAAGAATCTGTCAATTCTCACATCGTAATGTAAATTCAAGAATCTATCTATTCCAAGCTCAACAGAGAGAAGATAACTTATGTGAAGAGGTTCCAAGGGAAAGAATGTGTAAGCTTAATGTGGCGGTAGCATACGTACGGCGTCACCAATAAGTTTAAAATGGTACTCTTTGCTAGTGCTCAACCCTTGCATACACAACAAATATGTTTGGAATGAATTGTTGTTGTTGTTGTTGTTGGGTAAATGCACTATGATTTAGGAGTAATTTGGAAGGATAATATCATAAGAAGAAATGACGTCACCATGGTCACAGTGCACTTTATTCAAATAGCTGTTTTTATTTATTTTGATCAAGATTTGAAATTTTCATTTAGAGTACATGAGTCAGTGGTATGTGGGTGTTTTCTTCACTAATTCTCTAGAAATGCTTGAGGATTTTTTGAATGGTTGGAGATCTGTAGATTACCGGCATTATGAGGAATTTCTGCTAAATTGTTTTCATTGGTGTGAACAAACTTATGGGTTTTAGATGCAACTAGAATTTTTGTCAAATATAGTGTTTACAATTCTATAACAAAATCTTTTATTAACTACTTGCTAATATCTATGCATATTTAATGTGTTCTCGAAAATTTCTAATGTACTTTTATGTATCATTTCTAACCCACTGTTGAATTGTTTAATTGCTCTTTTGATTCCCGTGCGTTCATATGAAGAATTTGTATATGTTGGTGGCATTCTACTTTAAAGACTTTGTCTTTTGTTTCTTTTTCAGTTGCGGTTTGTGAGTTTTACCGCACTCACTTTCGTTGAGAGTTGATGATGGAGAAAGTCATCATTCTTTCCCATTGTAAATTGTTTATCGACCTCCATCTGGCATTCCATTTTTAGTGTCTAGCTCTCCAATAATGAGATAAAAGAGCTAACCAATCTGAATTCTGAATGTGTAATATTTGTCTAGATTTGTCCATAAATGTTTATTTTCTGCTTTAAAATTTGCATAGGAAGTTAGGAACGTAAATATTTCAGTTCTTGATAGAAATTCCAAGTTTTACAAATTCTCATGGGTTGCTACTTTGCCTCTATTGATTTGCGTATGTTCCTATTGAGGTCTTTTCGAAGCATTATTGGATTAGATAATATTCTTTAATTATTTTCATTTTCTATGTGATGATTTCTTACCTACCTCGCTTTACTTTGGCTTACTTTTTTTTAATTTTTTTTTGTTTTTTGCCCTTTTCATTTTTTGTCTTCTGTTATTCACTTATCACTTATTAATTGACTGAATTTTGTGTGTCTATTTAAGTGGAGATTTTAGGTATCCTTTTAAGCTTACCGATAATGTACAAGACTTTATAATCTCAAGCTCCACTAGGTTAATTTATAACTCATTTTTATTTATATTTTTTTATACAAAGCATAATTAATGTTTTCCTGAGACTAAGTTGTTAAATGTTTTGTAGAGTTCACCCAATGCATATTCCGTGGGTTTTCTACTCTTCGTTAACGGCATGTTATTTACTAGAAACTGTAAACAATTTAAACTTTCAATGAAAAACGTAATTTTAAAAGTTTTTGAAAATTAATGGTATTTGTTAAGAGTATGAGTATGTATTATATATATATATATATATAAATAAATATTTTTTTTGGAGGGGGTTATTGCACGTATTCTGAAGAGTGATAGATGCATGTTTTTTCCCTTTGGTGTTTATAGTGCAATATTTATTCTTTTTTACCAGTCTCATGATTATATTATCTTACTGGAATAAAGTGACTCCATATTTGCAAAGTTCGTAAAACACTGAGTACGTAAATGTTGGTATTGCATTTGATTTTTTTATTCTAAGCAATTTTTTTTTTTTTTTTTTTTAATTTAGAAATTTATATAACGAACTTTTTTCGAAATGAAATATTTTTTGCCGGGTGACGTACTAGTAATTAGGTAATATAAGGCATGAAATTAAACAATTACTTAGACTTTCCACTTTTCCGGTTGAGCAAGCAATAATGTCAAATCCTTGTGCAGAAATGGACGCAGAGAAAGATGATGAGGTATTTGCTCCTGACGTGCCTGTAGCTGTTGTCCTGTACATCGCCCAGCAATTTCGATCAGCGGACGAAGGATACTTGTTTTACAATGAATACACAAGGCAAGCCGGTTTCAGTGTCAGAGTTCGGAATTGCAAAAGGAATGCATGGAAAAAGTACAATTTGGAAAATGTTTGTGTGTAATAAAGAAGGTTAAAAGGACATGCGGTATCAAAACAAGTTGAAACAAACAATTAAGCGTTCGGGTAAACGGAATCGAGGGGATGTTAGAACTGGCTGTCAGGCGAGGATGGGAGTCACCCTAAACAAAGACGGAGACGGGTAGTCAATCAGTAAGTTTTTGCCAGAGCATAACCATCTATTAGCTACGCCTCAAAAAGTTCACTTACTGCGATCGCACCGGAAGGTGTCAACAGCAAAGAAGATGCTCAGTCAGCCATTCTCTGAAGCAAACTTGTCTACTGCCCAGCTGCATGGTTAGAGGTTGACTTAGGCGGGCCATCGTCAATTGGTTGCTTGGAAAGAGACTTAAGAAACCATGTTCGGGATGTTTGGGCAACGGTATCGGGCCATGATGCATAAATAGTGATTGACCATTTCGAGTCGGAGAAGCACACGAATGAAAATTTCTACTACGCCTATGAGACAGACTGCAAGGATCAGCTGGGGAGGTACTTTTGGGTTGATATTTCTTCGCGGAACGCATACTGTTGTTTTGGGGGCGTTTTTGATAGCACTTTCAATACCAACAAATACGGCATGTGGTTTTGTCCATTTGTTGGAGTTAACAATCATAGGCAAACTATAGTGTTCGGATGTGGCGTACTGGTTACTCAGCAGACAGAGTCTTTTGAGTGGCTGTTTAATAAATTTGTGGATGCGATGCCTGCACATGTCCATCCAAAAATGATAATCATTCATCAGGACAATGCCATAGCCGCGGCAGTTAGATGGGTGTTCCCAACACAGTTCACCGGTTATGTATTTGGCATATCTTATTTAAGTTTTTGGAGAAAATAAACTTTGCCGCGCACAGGGAGCATCTCGAGAAGTTGAGGGGCTATCTATGGAATTCGGAGTCAGTGGTTGAGTTTGAGACCCGTTGGGCCGAGTTAATGTCAAACACTCCACTGGGTGATAATAAGTGGCTTGGCGATATGTATGAGCTGCGAGACTGTTGGGTTCCAGCTTATGTCAAAGGTGTTTTCTCGGCTGGTATGGCTAGCTCTCATCGCGCTAAGAGTAGTCACGCATTTTTAAGCGAAGTCTGAGCAATGAATGCTCGTTAAATGATGTGTACACGAGGTCCAAGAGAGCTTTGGAGCGGCAAAGATACTTGGAGCTTAAGGCTGATCATGTTGATGTGGACAAAAGAAAGGTGCCATCCACACGGTATCTCATAGAACTGCAGATGCCTGCAAGGTATACAAAGGCAATTTTCAGGCTATTTCAGGAGGAGCTGCAGATTTGTGATAGATATGTATGCACAATGAAAGGGAGCACGGACAAGAGATGAATGTATATAAATTAACTGGACAGACACAAACTAACCAGTTCAATTTATTCTCCTAACTGCTGTTGCTTGTGATATTAATTTGGGAATTTCCCCACATGTTCTTTAGTTCTTAGCAAAAAATAAAAAGGTCAAATCTACTGCACTTTTTCAGGGAGATATCAGGAAATTAAAATTGCTTTAGACAAATTAATTAATTAATTATGATCTAAGAAATTATTTAACAAAATATGTCTACATATGTCAAAGTTCCAAGACAAGAAACGAACCGAGTCAGTAGTTGATGCAATTAATTAATTTAATTGTTTTTCCTGTTATGTTTCATGATGAATATGGCTAATTCATGCAGGCTTAAAAATCAATAAGTTTTATTAGCTAGTAAAAGTTAGAACTCGACCACTTGTCTCCATTCTAAGTCACATGCCCAGATAACATTATGGAATCAAAGACCACTCTTTTCTGTAATTTTTAAGTTGGACCCCAATAAGTGCAATTTATGCAACATGACTAATAATCAAGTATTTTATTCTTCTTGTCCACCCCTTTCTTCAATTTTTGGCTTGATATATACATGAAATACAAACTGATGATCATATTGTTATGAACGTTGTTTTGGAGAAAGTAGAGAAGAAATTAAACTTCTTGAATTATAGTGATTCCACGTTTGTCACACATAACGTTGTCTGTTAGAGAAGATGAAAATGGATAGTTTTTTCCTAATTTCGTGAAAAACAAAATTTCCCAGACCTTTGTTTTTGATCATTTCTCTAATTGAATGGAACTTTGTTTAGATAATTCAATACAAACAGATTCATTAAGGTGTTCACTGGAAGGATTTTTGGGGGTACAAGGGATTCTGTTTGTAAGTTGGAGGAACTTGGTTTGACGTAAGGCGGTCCTAAAACAAATATGGTAGGATTTCCGGAACAGTCATAATTTTTTATTGCAAGGATTGGTGCTATACCTTCATATCATGAATTTTAATCTTTAGTTCTATGAAATCCTAATTCCTTTTAAAATCAGTACTGCATTACAGTAAGTATTGGTTGGAATTGTTTGCGAAGATATGACCCAGAAACAGTCATATGCTAGTCTTTGCTCATTTTTCTAAATAAAAAAACTTACTCATAGAGCACCCATGAAGTCTCACCCTGAATACTCACCTCTCGCTCGTTGCTTGCCCCCATCTTCATGGTCGGGTAGTATTGGATACAAGTCATCCAACATGCGCTCCATCATAGAAGTGCCAGCCTCGGTCAAAGCTGCTTTGTCAATCACTCTACGGTTCTTCTCGGCCAAACGACGGCCACACTCCACGTACCCCTGAACCTTAAAATGAGCCAGGGTGACACAGAACGCTAAGTTCGACTTAGCTTCCTTCGTCCAGCGACACAATATGTACTTCTCTGGCAACGCCTTAACCTGTTCAAGCTGCATCATAAACAATCACAACCATTTAACTCATCCTAGCCATAAAATAAAACTTTTTACATAAAGTTAAACGGAAATAAATCTGTATTGCAACTTTCACTGTGTTTTGCGAAAGTTATCTCACCTGCATCCAGTATAACATGTGCCTGCATGGAATCCCCTCTGACTCAAACTTACAGCAACTGCATGAAACGAATTCAGTGGCGACCTCATATGTGACCTGGCGCTTACTATCTTGCGTTATCTCGGCGTCGAAAGGGCTGACCTCGTAGATTCCTAATTTCTAAAGAGGCTAATCCCAGGTGTCTAAAAACTTCACTAATCAGATACCAAAATTCCATAAGCTGTGTATCAACATATGCAATCAATATAAATTTATCAATCATCCACAGCAGCACTGGACATGGAAGAAAGGTCATCCCACAGTTTTTACCAACGATCAACCTAAATGAACACAAAATTGTGTTTACACTTTTCTAGGGGGAAGTACAAAATTCGCTGTTTCTGGATTTGAAGGGCTAATAGTTGCCTTAATTAACACCAACATATCACGTTGGTATAAATTGGCCGTTTCCTATTGTGGTAAGACGTCCTTCTCACGAATTAAAAATAAGCATGTGATGTTTTCCAAGATTTTATTGACACCTTATAAAATATCTTTCTTTTAACAGTTTAAAATTTCCTCAATGAAAATGATCTAATGCCAATATATAATTGTATAATACCGTCAGACGTTTGGTATTATATCATTAATCTAATATTCCAGTCTCATTCTAATTTCTTTACAATAAACATGTACAATTATTTTTTTAATCTAAAAGATGAGACCACTAGAGTTGTAGTCACGTTTGGAAGACAACACAAAATCAAGTTTATAGGAAACGAAAATAATGCTATGTTGAAAAAAGTGTGTAATCTCATGACGAGCGTAGTCCACAAATTGTGCCAAAAACTTACATTTTAATACAACATATAATAACGACAGAATCCCAATAAATTATTAAGTCACGTCGTGCCCATATTGAAAATGAGGCCTGTTATTCAATAAAATAATTTGTTTTTTCACCTCCCGACTTCCTTTTAACATAAAATTTCCTTTTCTCTATTTAGTCTCGTATAAATGCATATGGAAGACACATATTTCACATGTTTAGGTGACAATGGTCCGGATCACGAAAACGTGCACATATAAAATTCTTTCATGCCAAGTATGGGTGATGGCAATGGCTGTGGTGCCATTGACTTTTACAATTGGAATATTTTCAAAACAATTCTTCACATGCAACCTATGCATAGATCTCCACTCAACTCATAAAAAACTTGAGTAATGCTTTCTTGTAAGTCATTAACATTGAAATATACAATACAAAATAACGTAAGGCAGAGCCAGCACTCGATATTATATTAGGGTGTGTTGAAAATTTAGATTAGTATTAATTTGTGTATGGAATATATATATATATATATATATTAACCAAATACTTCTATGATTAAAATAAAAAATACGGGATTTGGTCCAAGAGGGGGCCCAAGTATAGTGGGCCCCTGGAGTGACCTAGATCATGGTCAAAGATCAATATTCAAAGTTGAAGGCTTTGCTTTAAGAGCATCTTCAATACAAATGTATAGTTATAAAGTGACATAAAAGAAATATATAGATATATAAAATTTACAAATTTTAATTTTCTCTCTCTTTTTTCACTTATGTCTTACTTTTTTCTCTCTTTACTTTCTATATTTTTTTCACAATGTCCTTGATATATTCTAGAAGTTCTCAAAGATATTGTGATGAAAAAATGAAAAATAAAGAGAGGAAAATGTAAGAAATAAGTGAAAGAAGAGATAGAAATTTAAAATTTTTAAATTTTATAGTTTCATATCTCTTCTCTACGTTACTTCAAGACTAAACGTTTGCATTAGAGATGTTCTAAGCGTGTTTTCTATACTGTAAAGATACATCGTCCATTTTTTTTTTGCCTTCCCACTTTTCTAACCCATTCACAAAGGCACGCAGAGGAAAATCTTATCAAATGTTGACGGTGGGAATTTCACAATTAAAAGTTTACCAAATGTTGACGTTGTTATTTTGTCCATTAATAGTTTATGGGTTACGTGGGTTACGCTATTATGGACTCTTTTGTTCAGTCATAATTATTTTTTTGATCAAATATATTCCAATACTTCGAGCACCCCGTTGTCAACCAATGACGTCCATTAACACGAAACCCCCGGCGGGGGGGGGGGTTGGCCAAAAACCCTTCTTTTTTTTGGCTTTAAAATTCCCTTAAAAGTTCACCCATTTCGCAAAAGGAATGCAATAAAGATATTCCAACTTTCAAAAAGAAAATGGGGGAAAAAAAGAAAATCTCATGAAGTTCTCCGAAGAATTATGTGTTTCTCAGAAGCTAACCAACCCATAGCCAATTTTTCAGCTTAAATTCAACCTGAGTCGGGAACTCCCAAAATGGGTTGGAACCATAGTCATTTTACAGGATAATTTCGCCATTGGGAGACCCAAATGTCTCTCTGAGGTGCCATTCCTCACCAGTGGTTCAGAGAAAGAAATACGGCAACGAGTTGGGGATCTGCAAAAGATTTGAACATGCTCTTGAGGTTTGTTTGCTCGCTGTTGATCTCTTCTTTTCTTTTTGATTCTAGAAAACGGGTGATTAATTAGAACTTTGTTTGGATTAATTTTTAGTTACTCTCATTTTTGTGGAATTATTTTCTTTCTTGGATGGAATAATCATTAGCAACCAGAAAAATGTAAAGATATTACAGATTGCGTTAATAGTGTAATTCACTCGTCTTTACAGGCTAATTGTACAAAGTTATAACTCTTTATTAGAATATATTCTGCCGCATTTGTTGTGTCAGTAAAAGATTGCATGTTTCTTCCTTGAACTTGTTAGAAGACATTGAAGAGGTTGCTTCAATAAGCTTAAATTTAAACAAAAGTTACTTAGTGGCTTTATTAGCATTTTTGGAATGGTAAATTGTTTATATAAGTAGTTTATAAGCAAATTTGTAGAGGTTAGCCAAAGATATCTTCGAAGAGAATTTTTTGAACCATGAACATTAAACATCGCCCAAGTTAGTGTAGATGATTGATTAGAATTGATGAATCCGTAGAATAAATAATACCAAGGTTTATTAAATCGCCAACAAATTATATTTTCATTTCATGGGTATATTCAGTACTTGTTCTGATCAATTTATTGATACCTTTTCATAGCTTATGCTGCAGTATATCGAAAGAAGTAGCTCAAAAGCACAAAGCATAAAACTTGTCAAGCTAAATCTCTTGAAGATGCTAAGAAGGCCCCAAGAATATTCTTCGAGCTCGTAAACGAGATAAAGAATAAGAAAGCAAGAAGCTGCTTTCTGTTATTGTTTCTAAATATTGTTAGTTCTGATGGGATGATTTTGGAATCAGGAAATTCTTACAGCAATGATATTAGTTGCCTGAAATTCGGTGCTTGCGGCTTGAAGTGTCACAAAGTTTTTCTGAACTCAGGTAATTTTTGTCTTTCGCTCATTATGTAACTCCTTGCAAACAGGAGAGAGAGCTAACATTACCATGATGTACTCACTGGGAGTACATTTACTCTTACATATTTTAGTGTAGCAATTAAGAATAATGCTATTTATCCAGTCTCCGGTCAAGTTAACATTCTCTCATTGGAGAATGAATGGATGAATATCTCCATGTATTTATAGTTACCCACATATCCTCCAATGAGAGAATGCCAACTAGACTGAAGACCGGTCTCCAGACTAGATAAATAGCATTACTCAGGAATTAAGGTTTTCTGATGATGGAATTGCTTCAAGTTAGATGCATCGATTGCTTCAAGGTTTACTCATCCAGTTCTTTTGTTTCTTAAACTATTGTGAGCTTATAAATTTGGTTGGGAAGGTAATTTTTACTTGAATAGGACGGTCGAGCTTCAATTTTTCTCGTTCCTGTCATTCCAAGAACCATCATCGTATCGCTATAAACATTAAATTTATAAGACATTCCTCCAAAATTTCTACAGAAAACTTCTAGAATGTATGTAAAATATATGGAATGTATTGTCTTTTAAGGCTAGTGACACAATAACGTGCCATGGTATCTATCTCGGACTTCTATCCACCCGAGTTTTCACCAGAAACAAAATTAACCAAACTAAGGAAGAAACAAATTATTCTGCGGAGTTTAATATATATATATATATATATATATATGATTAAGGATCACATCTAATCTAGACATTAGGTAACAAGGCTAACTTTAACTCACCTCTTCTATCTCTTGATATACTGAAAATGTTGAGGAAAAATCTTGAGCAAGCAACTTAGGAATAAGCAAATATAGATTTGGTAGAGTTGCAATTGATTCAAGATTCGTTTCAACATTTCCAATACCACCTTAGTCAGTAAAGGACGGTCTACCAAGTGATTTGAATGCACCAAAAACCTACCCAAAACATCTTTTGCCCCATTTCTTCTTCCTCCCTACTCACGATTTCATTCAACTTTATTGTTTCACGAACTACTATGAGCTCAAATTTTTTAGCAGGAAAATAGTTTTCATTTGATTGAGTTGTCCCGGCTTCAAAAATTTTTCTCTGCTCCTACCATCTCTAAAACCATCATCTTATAGCTATAAACATCATACTTGTAAGACATTCCTTCACAGAACCTCTAAAGCAATATATCCAATAGTGCCCCACATACCAACATATGACATGATACTCTACGTCTTTCGGCACAATTTAGCAAGACCAAAATCAGAAATTTTTGGACGGAAGTCTTCATCCACAAGAATGTTTTGAGGTTTAATATCAAAGTGTACAATTCTTGTGTCGCAACCTTCGTGAAAGCCACACAAGAATCTGGAGTAACTTCACGAAGGTTGCAACACTAAAATTGTACACTTCGATATTAAATCTCGAAACATTCTTTTGGATGAAGACTTATGCTCAAAATTTTCTTGTTAAATTGGTTTCAGAGGCGGTCCTAAGGGTGTGCAGACAGTGAGACCGTACAGGGCACCAAAACTAGAGGGGCGGCAAAATAATGTTATTAATTATAGGTGTAATGTTAATATTTGTTTAAAAAATTTTAAAATTTTTATTTGTTAAAAATTTTAGACATTATTAATGAGGCACCATCTTTTATAGGTATGTATAAAATTATTGAATTAAAAATTAGATTGTATTTTATTATATATTATTACATTGGAAAAAGAAACTAAAAATTGCCTATTTAATCATCCGATAGTTGTCAAGTTCAATTAAAGTTAAAAAAAAATCAATCATATAAAATAATTCAAGAAGTAAAATGCCATCATATCACTTGATTTTCTTCTATGCAAAGGCAAGGTAAAAGAGTTTTCAAACGCATATTATTTCATAATTAAAAGAAAACTAACCAAAACATAAATCGATTATCAATTAAGTGAAATAATTCTTTAGTTTCTAGTTTGATCACATTGACAGTAATTCAGTATTCTCATAAAAATTGAAATGCATCCTAGAAAACAAGTACCTGGATCTAATGAATCTTTGGAAGCATTGAAAGTGCTTTGACATTTACTTGTACTTCACTTTTTTAAGGTGTATTAAAAAAAAAATTGAGTATGTTGTTTTAATTTGAAATACTATTGCTGGAAATGTGATTAAGTTTTTCTACTATAATCCTTAGTTAAACCAAGGGGGCATCATTTTGGATTGTCACACAGGGCACCCAAATTCTCACGGCCGGCCCTGATTAGTCTTGCTAAATTGTACCGAAAGAAGCAGAGTATCATGTCATCTATTGGTACGTGGGGCACTGTTTGATATATTGCTCCATAAGTTTTCTGTACATACTATGGAGGAATGTCTTAAAAATTATGATATTTATAGCTATGGGATGATGATTTTAGAAATGGCAGGAGCAACAAAAAATCTTTGAAGTCGGGACAAATTAGTCAAATGAAAACTATTTTCCTGGCAAAATTTTTGAGCTCATAGTATTTCGTGAAACAATAAAGTTGAATGAAATTGTGACTGATAAGGAAGAAGAAATGGCGCGAAAGATGTTTTGGATAGGTTTTTGGTGCATTCAAATCCCTCGGTGGACCGTTCTTCAATGACTACGGTGGTATTGGAAATGTTGAAACGAATCTTGAATCAATTGAAATTCGACCAAATCTATATTTTTTTACTCCTAGGTTGCTTGGTCAAAATTTTTCCTCAACGTTTTCAGTATATCGAGAGATAGAAGATCAGTAATAAAGTTATATTTTCTCGGTCCTTTTTGTTTGTCATCCCCATTACCTAATGTCAAATAGCGGTTAGTATATGTTTTGGTCAAATAAGCATTAAAAAGGTTCTATATTTATCGTGAGCAATATTATATATATATATATATATAATGCATGGTAATTGATTGTTCATTAGTAACTTGGTGGTCTCCAACCCAAACATTAAATTCTTCCATTTAATTTCTGAAGTACAGGATATACCAATAACATATGACATTTTGCATACAACTTATGCAAGCAATAAAATCAGTAAACAACCTATGATTTAGACATTGGATGAGTAACCCATCCAAATGTAAAAATGCTAACTAAACACTAGAAACAGACATTCAATCTAAACAAGTAGCATTATTTTTTAATGGATAAGTTCAAATAGTTACGTATTTATCGTGACACATTTAAGTGACCGTTTCTCTTTGTAAATGTCAATGTACGTAATTGACCTTTCATTTGAGGAAATAAGTGCATAAGTATTATTGTGTAGCACTTGTGTAACAGGTTTGTGTCACCTTTCGAGTTACCTGACTTAATAACAAGGTTTTAAAAAGTTTAAGTGTGGAAAAGGGTCCAGGTCGAACATGTGGCCTAAATGCATCTAAGCACACCGATGCATGATAAGTGTGATCAATTCGTGTTAAAATATAAGGCATGACAAAGCGTGAATTAAACTTAGACTTTAAGTATAAGTGCCGCCTAAGCAAGTTTTTAGAACATTGTTTAGAGCATCTCTAATGTAACATGCTAACAATGTACATGTGACAAAGAACATTCAAATTACATTCGAAAAACTCTCCAAAACAAAAATGTTTACGTTGTATATTTGACAAGTTATTATTAGATATTTTGAAAAAAAAAGAGAAAGAAATATATTGATTGGATAAATTAATGCATGACAATGTCATCTCATGATATTCTCTATGACAATGTCAAACATTTAATGTGCTAAATAAGCATTTTTTTATCAATTGTCATGATATTCAATGACTATCACAAACATTAAATAAGATTATCTACTGGTGGATCAATAAATGCATTGGCATCAATACTTAAATGATATATTAACGAATAATAATAAATAAGATTGACTAATCCACTGTCCATATTATTATTATTATTATTATTATTATTATTATTATTATTATTATATGAATAATGGTGTACTCCACTATTATCAGTGGTTAACACCATAGCACATGATTAATTAAATATGTAGCGTATATGGTATTTAGTGAATCCATTAATTAATTGGATTTCTAATTTTGTACCATGTAGCTATAGGTAGCTAGAGTGGTTGGTGCAACTTAGCATTTCTCTTCTGTTACAAAACTTTCGAGAAGTTCTTGAAAATTTTCTTATAAATATATATGTAGTCTTGTAATATAAGAGTACCCTAACTGTGAAGCCACAATAGAAAAAATGAGTTCCTTGGTTAAAATTTTCTTGTATTTTGCCTTGTTATTTGTTGTTTCTGAGGCAAAAATAACAGTAAGAATTCAAAACGATATACCGGGGCAAAATATTTTGCTTCACTGTTATTCAGGAAATGATGATCTGGGAAACAATACACTTGTACCCAGGCAAGCATTCCTTTTCCGGTTCACACAAAAAATTTTTGGAGGTACTTTGTTTTTCTGTGATTTTAACACCAAAGAGGGTTTCGGCAATTATGCTGTTTTCGACAATAACATATTTTCCCAGTGTGGTGATTATTGTCTATGGCTTATAAGGAGCAATGGCCCCTGTTTACAGAGGACCATCATAGAGAAGACATTATGGTGTCAACCATGGAAGCTTCCCCAGCCACCTCCCAGAGGGGATATGGGTATCAAAAAATTATTATAAGCAGCCTAATGAAAGGCCCAAATATGGCCAATAATTTATATAAATATGAGCTTGTTTGATATAATTTATTTTTGTAATTTATAAATTCACATATCATGATTTGATTATTGATTTGACAACTACTCAACAATCACCATACATTTTAAACTGTAATTAAATCTCCACCACTCATTTCCACCTTTTATAAATATCCTTTATAAATTGATTTTATAAATCTAACCAAACGGGTCCTAAATAATATCGCAGTTTAATCTTGCGAGTGTGATGAAAGGAATGAAACTGAACTCTATCTCTCCCCGCTTACAAACTATGCTCTAGAAGCTCGCTTAAATGATGTCTATATTTGAAATTTAGTATCCACGCGTCGTCAAATCTTATACTTTATCACGTATTAGTGCGCCGATTTCTATTGGATCTACAAAGGAAATGATACGGCACCCATATACATGTACGTTCGTAGACATACAAGCAGGGACAGACAAGGATTTTCAATAAGACTGAGCTGAATTTAGAAAAAAACAAATGGGGGTTGGAAGGGGACGGACCCAGGGGTCCGGGGCCTCGAATTTTTTTTTTTGTATAAATCTTTGAAAATGAAATTGCACTAGAAATGCTAGAACACATAAAAATTTAAAAAAAAAAAAAAGTTTGACATAGTCTCATTTGTAAATTAACTTAAATCAAATTTGAAATATGATAATATTCTCTCAAATATACAAATCACAAGCATATATAATAACTTTAATCACTATTTATCTATTAATGACAAACAAAAATACATAGATAGTGTAGCACAAAAAATAAAAGAATCTTCATTCTCTTAGATACATGGAAAAATATTTCTGTGATATTATTCACAGGCAAGAATAGAGTAAGGATGCAGTTGCACTTCTGAGGTGATCCTCTGCAAAAATTCTTACTGACTGTTGAGATATGTTACAATGGTGTGTGAACCCAAAAGTTAGGCCCTCTTTGTAGCTATGGTTGGCGTTGTTTCTAGGCTAGAATACTGTAGTTTGCACACTCGCCGCAATTGTGGTGTTGGAGCCATGTTGTGACTCTTGTCTGTGTATGTTCTCAGGAACTTCTAAGTCTAATGATTCTCTAATATTAAAGAAGGAAGCCCTCCAGGTATATATGACCTTTACATCTACTAGCTCTCTTACCCTTACTTCTTCTTTTCATAAATCCAACCATTCAAAAATAGAGTATTTGTACGAAATCACTTGTTTATCTGATGATGATAAAGTTCCTCTTACGAGCCTCCTTTTGTAAATCTATATTCTGCTTATATAAAGCCAAAACAATCTCTTACCAAAACGGTTAAAAGCCTTGTGTCCCCATCAAAATCACAAGCGAAAGAATATGTTCGAGCCTCAAAGTTTGATCTATATTACCTGCAACTGAGCAATAACAAATGGCTAATATGGATATTCCATCTCACCTCGCAAAAGTTTTTTAATTCGGGATCAATAAGTTTCAAATATGTTTTATAAACAAGTTGGTCATTTTGATAAGTTAAGATTTTAAGGGTTAAACTTACTTTAACCTAAGCGAAAGGACCCCAAAGTAAAGTGACTTAATTGTAAGACAACACAAAATATAAGGATTTCTTAAGTAATAAACGGATGAATCACATTTGGCTACATCATTCCCTAATTACACGGCTCCAAACGTGCCACTTGTCTCTTCGTGATTCACGGAACTCCAATGTGTTTTAAAAACAACTAAATCCTAACTATTATAAATAGACTAAAGGTCCTCAAGTTTCTCACAAGCCTCAGATGTATAAAAATTTGTCCAAAACCATCGTAGGAAGAAAAAGCACCATAAAAACCCGTCAAATACTTAGTTTTACATTTGAAAAATACTTCTTTCCATGTATAGAAAAATTCCAACTTATAAAAACAACTTAGATTGAATGATATCAAGGCTTTAGCGGCACTTTTCTATATTAAAGTTATTTAAGGAATCTTTGGGAAATCAAAAGGTGAGTAACCGATACTTTGATTCCCTTTTTTCTGTTCATAAAGTTTCATGAGATATGCATGGATATTTGATCTATCGTCATTATAATTGGCTTATTGCATTTGAATCACTACTTAATGCTCTATCCATTTTGCTTTGCTATGTGGTAATCTTTATGGTAATATGACCATGCTATGTGATCTTGGTCATTTTGGCTATGTGGTAATCTTTGTATTTTGACTATGCTATGTAATCTTAGTAATTTTGAATCATTAAATCTTGTGCATGCCACAGGTAGTAGTTTAACTAGTGATAGAGTCTTCTTGTGCATTTCAAAGCTTTGTGCATCCCAGGATTTTCTTGAAAAGGAAAATTTTCAAAACAAAAGATAAATCAAAATATTATGTTACTCAATGAGTACTTTGTATCTACCACTCTTTTCCTTCCCTTTAACAATCTTGTAGGTGCTAAATTAAGAGCTTTATGGCTAGATCGTCCCAAAGATGGAGAAGATATATGTATGTAATCGAGATTTTGATGTATGGCCGAGATTTCGTTGTGGCTACAATAGTTGTTGTGTAGTTATAATAACGTGATATTAGGAATAGTGTTTTGGCTTGTATTTGTAAAGTCTCGCCTTCAATTTTGAATCGAGATTTATTTCTCAAATACTTCCACTAACATTAAATACCGATAATACGAGAAAATAAGGTAATAAAATTGGAGCGTGACAAAAGCTGTGCTAAACTGGTCAAAATAATTTGCTAAAAAGGATTGATCAAAGCCAGCAGAGGATTGAAGCGACTCTATAACAACAAACTCAAACCTTGCTTACCCCAATCCAAACCTGCAGACAGAAAATCCAACAACTCCCTAATGAAATCGTGACCTTCTTAGAAAATAGATTACCTTTTGACTCTCAAGAGTAAATTATTTCTCTTAAAATGCAATTATCCTTTTTAAAGCGTCAAGCAGCTGTATCTGTACCGCTATCCATACCATATTATCCTACAGCCCAACCAACTCCCATATCATCTTCCTTTACTTTCCTATTAGAATCTGAAAACAGTGTTCTAGAAAGCGTGAATCGTGAAAAATACCAAGGCCAAGAATTAAGCTTATGCGTACCTAGACGTACCAATACGCGATAAAAGTGCAATCAATGCGTGATAAAGCGCAAAGCGTAACGAAGCGTGGAACCCAAGCTTCACGTAGAGGCATCGCTTAAGCGAGTTTTTTAGAACATTGCTGAAACATATAGCTCTGCTAAAGCATTCTTTACCCCCAGAAGAATGGGAAAGAAAGTGACGGTCAAAAACCCTCACAAATGATGGTCAAAAATCCAATTTCAGACTTTTTACACCGAACTCTACAAGACAATCCTCCTTCCTTTCCTATCCTTAAAGAAAGTCTATCCTTTGAGGAATCTTCTGGCAAATCTTCCTACAAAGATTTCTCTAATGAAGAATGCTCTCCTCTTTTTATGGCAGATCAGGCTCAAGCATCTGGCCAAGAACAACCTGTGGTTAGTAATGAACCTCTCGTTGGAGAAATTATTGATGAAAATGAAAAAAATTCATGATGCTGAGGCTTCTCATCCTCTATACCCTCCAGTAGGAAATTCTTCAACAAAATTTACATTTGATGATATTCCTCCTTCAGTATAGAAAAATTGAGTTTATGAAATGATAGCATGGGCTTATGCTGAATTACTCAAGCCAACCATAACACATACTACGGTCATACATGCTTGTGTAGCCTGATTCACTGGTTTTCTCAAAGATTGATATATCAACCTTGGTGAATACAGACCAAGACAACTCTTATAGACATCAACAGTTGATTCCTTATGCTAAATTCTTTATTCTGAATTCTATGGAAAAGCATATCATCTTAAAGATGTCATTTGAAAAGAATTTTTCAAGCTTAAATGTTGTTCATACAAGCCCAAAAATCTTGAAAGACACTTCCAGAATGCGGTCAAACGATATTATCTTATTGGTGGTATGGACGATGCTAATGTTAAACAAGCTTATTTAAACTCCATTTCTAAACTTCTTGGACAGGAAACGCTTTGAACACTTGAACTTCAAGGACAATCTCTGCAGCAAACTTCGCTTGGAGAAATCCAATGACGGATTATGAAAACCTTAAAGAAGCTTTGTATTCAAACAGAATTCTTTAGAGACATCAATGCAATAGGAAATAAATTGAAGAATGTTTGCACCAATCCAACTTTGCAGATCAAATGCAGACATGTGATTGTTCCACAAAAAGAAACTTTCATAAGAGACGGTTCAGATCCAAACTGCAAAGATTTGACAAGACTTTCCCCAATAAGAAAAGGAGAAGATTCTTTAAGAGAAAATTCTCTAAGAAAAAGGAAAATCGATGTTTCATCTGTGGACAAAACAAGACTTGGAATCCTTGTTTTCTGAGCAAGATGAACAGGCTTCTCTCTTTTCACAATTGATTATGATGATATATATTCAGATTATTCAGACAAGGCTCAGATAGCATTTCTGAATGCTATGGCATCCATGTCATTAACCTCTCTTTTCATCTCTCTGTTCTAATGGTCGAGGTGTAAATCTTTCCAGGAGAGTATGAGAAGTCAATCACACTGATTGGATTGTTTAATATAGAAGCCGACAGTTCCATTCTTAATCCAACAATTCCCCCACTAGAAATGTAGAAATCAAACGAGGAGATCTTTCAATCTACAAGTAGCTATTTTGCGACTGAACTTATCAGCAAACCCATAAAGATCCAATTGTTCCCAGAATTGAGTCTTTATCATAAGTTCATCAGATCTTCCTATCCAGGAAAAGATATTGTGATCGGATTTTATATTATTCGGCAACTCTGGCAAAAATGAGTCATTCCTCTACCTGATGGGTTAGGGTTCAAGTCCTATTACCAACCATTTTTACAACCAGGAACCTGTTTTCCCATGCTACCTTATCAAACCATCATTGAAACATTAACTTGAGATTGTTGTACAGAATCTCACACAGATTTTCTCACTAAATGCACTAAACCTTTTTGGAAAAATCCAGATTTCTTCATTTCTCTTCCTTTAAGAAAAATGAAAACATTAACCCTACAAAAGCCAACCATCTTGGCATGAATCCAAAACACCTTCAACTTGCAATCTAAGAATTAGCACAATTACAACAAGAAGGACTTATTAAACCTTGAACTTCTCCTTAGGCATGTCAAGCTTTTTATATGAATAAGAAAAATGAGCAAGTCAGAGGAAAACGTATATTGGTCATTGACTACAAGCCAGTGAATGCTTTCATTATTGATGATAAATTTCCACTACTAGACAGAAAGTCCATGTTTGCCAATCTATCCAAAGCAAAGGTATTCTCAAAGTTCAACCTCAAAGTAGGATTCTGGAAATTAGGAATTGTTCCAGAAGAAAGATACAAAACTATTTTCTGCATTCCTAATCACCATTATCAGTGGACCGTGATGCGTTTTCGTAGCAAAACGGCACCCTCTCTTTTTAAAATGGCCATGACTAGGATTTTTTTATCCTTTATTACACACTGCTCTGGTTTACATTGATGATATTCTTTTCTTCTCAAAAGATGAAGTATCTCGTAAATGGTTACTATCTCAGTTTATCAACATTGTCAAAGACTATGGAATCATGCGATCTTAAAAGAAGATGATGATTGGTGCCAATGAAATTCATTTTCTAGGAATGCATGTCAAAAATAGACAATGTTCTCTGCAACGGTGGGTTTGTGGGCTACAGCATGGCGGCCCCA
Source organism: Nyctanthes arbor-tristis (assembly GCA_963692815.1). Lineage (NCBI taxonomy): Eukaryota > Viridiplantae > Streptophyta > Magnoliopsida > Lamiales > Oleaceae > Nyctanthes > Nyctanthes arbor-tristis. The sequence goes on from CAVNYN010273581.1 coordinate 56,296, forward strand.
TGTTGGCTAGGAACTCTTTCATTTTCCAGATAAAAATCTTTCAAAGATCGAAATCTCGAAATTTCTTGGCATTGTCAACTACATGACAATATTTGTTGATCAACTTGATCCAATTATCAGGGCCCTTCAAGACATGCTTAAGAAAAATCCTCTTTTTTGGTCTTCAGCTCAGACAAAAGCTATCAGACCATCAAGGCCAAAGTTCCTTTATTACCATCATTACAAATCCCCACTGATGGCAAAAGAATTCTTCAAACAGACGCAAGTAATTGTTTATGGGTAGCAGCATTACTAGAAAAAAAGGATGGAAAGCACATAATCTGTGGATGCAAAAGTGGATCATTTTTTGAAGCAGAAAAACATTATCACTCCACTTTCAAGGAGATTCTTGCAGTCAAGGAAGGTCTTGAAAAATTTCAATTTCATCTCATTGGACGTAAGTTTCTTATTGAAATGGATAAGTCTGCCTTCCCAAAGATGTTATCATTCAAAAGGAAACAAATCCTAAATGCTCAGTTACTCATATGGGCATAATGATTTTCAAACTTCACATTTGATGTTAGACATATCAAGGAAAACATAACCTCCACACCTTCTTGCAAGGCCAAAAATCTCACCTTCTCAATCTATCCAAGTTTTCATTATTCACATGATGTAACCTTCTAATTTTGTCACATCATCTCCTCCAGATCTTCAACAACTAATGCAAGCAAAAAATATAAAATCCCAAGAAAAAGAATCCATGTTTCGATACCAATCCATCCTGATCCGTAAACATGGCATCAATGTTCTTGGTGGTTTAGGTTTTCACCCAGGTTTTCCCTTTCTCACATTGTTCATATGCAATTAGCTCAAGGACGATAGTTTCCATCATCTCTCAGGAAATTTCATATTCTACAAGGAATTATTATGTTTCTATAGTATCTCTTGGAACTCCATTAGATTGGAATCTGTTTCCCTTTTTTTCAAAATGACCAGTTATCTCAAATACCTTCAAATCTGTTCAAATGTTTTCACTACATCAAGATATTATGCAAAGGTATTCCTTGAATGGTTCTATCCACTTGAGCATTGGATTAAAATGTTTGAAGTATACTGTCTGAAGTACAAAGATCTTAGAACTTTAGTTGAGAATCTTCATTTGATTTTAATTTTCCAAAGGCAAAGATACTTCACAGAACTGAATGCCTATTGCCGTTTCTCTCATGTCAAGTACAATTCTCTGTTTCCATTTGATCTTCAAGAAGACTAGGAAAAATATCCAAAAGAATTCAGAGAATTTAAAAAAAAAAAAAAAAAAAAAAAAAAAGAAGAAATGGCAGAAATTAGTTAGACGACCTATCTTGAAATCTGGCCAAAAATTGAAGACAATGCACGATGGGAATTCTTGCCAAGTGAATATCGCTAAAAATTTCAAAAAGATATTGAAATTCACATGGCCAAAATCAACAAGACAACAGGAACAGCAGCAACACCGTCTCCTTACTGTGAACCAAAGAGTATAGAACTGAAAACAGATCTTGACAAAGATGTTCCATGGAACCAGTTATACTTGGGCAGACCATCTCAAAGCCTAGGCATAACTAGCAAATATCCAAAATGGACTAAAGAAGAAAATGCAGCAAGGGAAAAGCTTTTCAACTTAAACAACTCTTTAACAGAAGCAAGACCCAGTCATTCCAAAAAGCCCAGTCCCATGATTACAAGCAGTAGTCAAGAAACACAACCAGACTGGAATGAAAGTGTATTCCAAGACTCTCAAGATCCAAATGTCATTGATCCTGATCTTCTTGGAAAACTAGAACACCAAATATAGGAGGAATACCTGAAACCTGATAATTAGTCATAATGGGAACGCTTTAGATACCCTTTAGATCCAGATGACCTAGACCTACCTGGGCCAGAAGCAAATCTTGGGACCTTGTGACTATTCCCAAGATCGTATCTGCAAGGAATATAACTTCTATATTATTATAAAATACGTAAATGTGTTGTGTACCACTTAGTTTGTCGGCCATATGTTTTTTTGCCTTTTGTGAAATTTATTTCCGCGTGTTTAAAATGTAGGTCACATGTCGGCCACCTTGTAAATTATTCAAGTTCTATGATGCACGCAATGATGTCACTTCTTTTGTTTGTGTCTTCATTCCTTCGCCTATATAAGGAGTGTATTTGTAACTTTGCATGGTAGAGTTCGCAGAATACCACAAGTAATAGAATAAGCTCTTCTTGTAATTCCCATGTCTTTCTAAAGTTTTCCTCATTCTTTCTTAATATCTTATAAGTTATTAGATCCCAGAAAGTTCCGTGAGGGGTGCACAGGCAAAAACAGAGTAGGGATGCAGTTGCACCTCTGAGGTGATCCTCTGCAAAAATTCCTACTAACCGTTGAGATCCGTTACGGTGGTGTGTGAACTCGAGAGTCAGGCCCTCTTTGTAGCCGTGGTTGACATTGTTTCTGGGCAATAATAATTATAATAATAACAACAACAACAACAATAATAACAACACTGAGTAATGGTGTGTTAATTTGTTTCTGTTATATAATTTTTCAATTGACATGTTTATTTAATTATAAATAAAAGTATACATGATTTGAATTGTGTTGTAGTTGTTAAATACTCAAGTTGCAAATAGGAGATTTTAGATTCGAAACACACTAACCCCTTTCTTGGTTTCCCTCCCCATGTATCAAAATTATAATAAAAGCAATATTATATAACAACGTTGGCGCTCAACACTATATCATATTGTACTAAATGATAATTTTTTTTTTTAATTACAAAGGGATAGTAGTGGTAGGGATTGATGATAAGTTAAATTTTACATATTAAAATATAAATCATATTCAAACACAAATATATATATATATATGTCTTTCCGTTTCATTAAATATCTAACATGTAAAATTAGCTTTAATTGAAAGTATAATAAAATCCTGTTTATCATTATTATCAACACAAGTCGAAGAGGCATACTTACTATTTTTTATCATGCACAATACTTTTATACATTGCTAAAATTATAGGCTTGATTGGATAAGATGATCGATAATTTTATGTTTAACATTGTGGAAAACTTGAAACTAACTACTATAAAAGTAAATAAATAAAAGTAATGTTGAATTGTATGATAAAGATTATGGACAAAATGGAATAAACTAATTGAGTCTAATTATGTAATAAGTAAATGGGATTGAATAAGGATGATAAGCAATATAGGAATTAAAGGAAAAAAGTAAGGAGAAAGGTGGAATTCAAATGTTTTATATGGACTTTTCATATGTTAAAAATTAGAGAGTGATATTTTTCTATTAATTTCTTACAAGTAAATCAATTTGTATTCGTTCTAATTCCTTCATCTCATGGCCTGCGAGCTATATATTTTGTGAATAGGCATGTGAAGTAAACGCTTGTAAGATAAATTTTAAAATATGTAATATAATTCTTTTTGAAATATAAATAGAATACTGATGAAAACCCAGCACAAGAAAATTTTCATCGTAAGTCGTACTATATTCTGACGAATGAAACCGCGAGCGCCTTTGTGAGTTAGAAGGAAATACCCATGTGAATGGGTCCTTCCTTTACTTCCTGATGGTTGATTTTTTCAAATACCTTTTTTGAATAACACTATTTTTTTCTTGGGGACGGTACATTAGCAAAATGAAAAGTTTATGGGCTTACTTGTAAGTTGCTACTTTTTCCTACTTTGTACATTAGGAAAAGAAATTTTTAATTCACAAAGTAAATACCATATCAATGGGTTTTCCCTTTTCGTTCGGACGATAAATTAGGGAAACCATGCAGTTAAGGGATATTGCTCTAAACTGACTCATTTTCATCAAGTACTAGACGTTTCGTGTTGTTACAGTTGAAAAAACTCCAATACTAAATCCATTATATTTTTGACATGTGTATTCTTATTGGTCTCATTTAAACTACTCCACACCCCTTAACACAGTTAACTTTCTTGAACTTTTTTTTTGGGGGGAAACATTTACGTTCTTGAATTGTATTTTATTTATTTTTTTTTTTCAATTGAATTTTTTCCTTTTCTGGTTTTAACTTTATTTTTTTATTTGACCTTTTTTTCATTTCTCACGCCCGCTATTTGCCGACTAGAATATATTATACAGATGCAAGAGCTTAGATGTATATTTTTACCGACTTTTTGCACAAAATTTACACAACATATCATTTGACGTGCCTATCATTTGCCAACCTTTTTCCGTATATATTTTTTTTCCTTTAGCGTACACACCCATGTATATTTTTTTTTCCTGGGACGTTCATAGATTTCGGTGATGTAAAATTAGGTCTAGAAAAATAATAAGACTTTTGCTTACCTTGCAGTATCAAGTAGATTAGTGGCCATGTGTTTTCTCCTGCTAGCATAAACGAACCAAATGGCTCTTTCCTTTGGCACTACAGCAGAAGACTCCCTTCTTATAATTTCCCTTTCGAAACTCACACCACGAAAACGAAACTGAAAGGATACAAAATTGCTTGAGGCAATGGATTTTCATATTCCGGCTCTACAATAAAAGAGAGGGGTAATAACCACCAAGTAAAGAAGTATAACATTATATACAACTTATATGTATGTCTCGACAATTATATCTAGTGATTCTCGGCAATTATAGTTTGACAAAAACAGTAAGTATGACATTCTATGTAGTTTATTCGTATATCTCGACATTAATTCGCAATAATTCTCAACAATTACATCTTTAAAGTTAATAAAAATGTATGGATTCCATATATACAATATATCTATATATCTCAACATTTACATTTGATAAAAAAATTTATGACATTCCATACAATTTATCTGTATATGCTGACATTTAATCGTGACAATTATAGCTGATAAAAAATTAATGACATTCCATACAGTTTAACTATATATCTCGACATAAAATCGTGAAAATTCTCTACAGCTATGTTTTTTATGAAATCACTGTAACATTGCATTCTACGTAGGTGAATTGTAGATCTCTACAATTACACACAGTAAATCTAAATAGTCTATTTCCTTCTTTTTTATTTTATTTTATTATTATTATTATTTTTTTTTTTTTTTTTTTGCATATTTGAAAAAGTGTAACTCGTAGAATTTTTGTCAATGATTATTGGTAAGGTGTCAGTACCAATGTCTCAAGTGAGTTCACACTTGTTGAGATACTTCAAGATTTGAATTGGAAGTGATACATTTTCAAACATTTTGAGGTAACACGGTGACGGAAATCCAATATAAAGGTTTTGAAATTAAGGACATGGGTTGAAGAAATTTTTTTTTTTTGAAAGCAAAACCAATTAATATGAAGGTCTGCATGAATTTTTCTAAGGAGAGGTAATATCTCTCTTTACTGAGAGGCAACTGCCACGTGTCTGCATGTGATTGGGGGTTGGGGGATTGAAGCCCACTAAAATCCCTCAACTTTCAATCACATACAGGCACGTGGCAGTTGCCTCTCTATAAAGGGAGAGATTGCCTCTCCATAGCCCGACCGAGGTTTGTATAATTACCTCCCTCAACTTAATAATGCAACTAATACTAATATGTATTGCCAAAAAATAAAACATAGAAATGGGAAAAAAAATCCTTTCCCTTCCAATTACAGCACAAAGTTGGGCATGTGGCCTAATGTGCCCCATAAACCAGTGGCTTTGTAGGAATTCTTAGTCCATTCCCAGGAATCATGGAACAATCTGTTTCAGGTCTTTCCATCTGTTTCCCAGGAATGCAATTGAAGGAGAAATCAAATCCGAAATTCCTAAACAACAAATTGTTACAGTATTGACTGAACCCAAAAAAAAAAGAAAAAAAAATTGGATGTCATTGTCAAATTCACTAGACTTCTTAATGCACATATCAAATCTGTTAAATCACCTAAAAGCCTCTTGTTTGCCATGATTAACACTTCAATTTGCTCAAACAGATATGGAATCAGGCAAATGACCCATCAGTGAATTTGAATTGATGTCCAGAACTTCTACATCGGTCCACAAGTTGAGGAACTTTGGAAGAGGAAAACGATAGATTTTTTTTTCTAATTTAAAAACGAAACTCAAAGTTAAACCTCCGAAATTCAGAATCTCCATTAATGAAAAACAAGAAAATGTAATTAATCAAACTTCCTGATAACAAAATAAAAAAAAAATCCAACCTAATAAGTGTGCATGATGGCGCAACCAGCCTCTTTTTATATATATATATATATATATATATATATATATAAAGATGAAAATACATAATAATAATAATATTCAACGCTCTAGAAAGCTATACATTGGGAACTGGGAAGGCGTGAAAATTGCAATACTACCCTGCAGCGCAAGATTTGTGAACCTAATCTAAGAGGGAGAATCCCATGTCTTCATCACTCTCCCCTCTCTTCCTTCTTCTCCTCTACTAGAGGTGCCTCCGCGGCTGCACCAACACCTATAGCCAGCTCCTCCGATGAATGAACGGCCACCAGCTCCACCAATAATCACCTAGAAAACGGCGGAGCAAGGAGTGATATAGGAGAAAGATGTTTGAACGGCGCCGGATGAGTCAGACGACAAGGCGGCTTGAACAAACTTCCGTTGGAGTTCATATGTGGAGCCAGCCGATGCTTCTAGCTCACCGCTAAGGCGGAACCAGCCTCATTGATATTTTTCTTTGTAATCCTTTTCACCACGATGTGTTGGGGTGCGGCAAAATGGCCATCCTAAAGTATCTAAATTGGGTCAAATCGATTAGCTAAAACAGAATCCTTTACTTTTGATACAACCATGGCTGGCTCTCACTTGGCTGAACTGGAGAAGGAATTGGACAGACTTATCTATATATAAATTAATCTAATTACGTCTTAGTATCTTTTATACTGTAATTTTCCCGTCCTTTTTATTTAATAAATTTTACAGTTGGTTTCTTTTCTTTTTTACAAAAATTTTTGTGAAAGAACTCAGACAAGACTTGAACCTGTAACCATTAAATTTAACAACTAAATCTTAACTATTTTGCCCATTTATTTTGTTTGTTAATCCTTTTCGCTGATAAATTAAAATACCAAATCTACAATATCAATTATAAAATAAACTTCAAATAACATAATTTATTAATCTACTATCTTTACTGTGTGTATTAGTAAATTTAATGTTATTTGAATTTTTTCATTAACACCAACATGTTATGTTGGCAGTGAATTGTCAGTTTCCTATTGCGGCAACACGTCATCGAAAATGACGATATCGTGTAATTTTTTTCAAGATTTCATTGACACGTTACCTGTTAAAAAGTCATGTGGTGCTCATGTTGAAACTTGAAAGAGCTCCATTCTTCAATTCAATAAAATAATTTGGTTTGTTATCTCCAGATTTCCTTTTTGCATAACATTTTCTTTTAAATATTTAGTGTTATATAAATGCGCATGGAAGACACGTATTTCAAACATATACATATATTCTGGTTATAGAGATACCCTCTCTCACATAGTACTAGATCCCACATATAAAGTCAATACTAGTTACATGTTAAAAAACAGCGTCACTATGTTATGTAATCACTCTCAAACTTCTTATCAAAATCCCACCTCAATGTGTGTAAGTGACTTTTAGATGGTTGATTCGGAGACAACGGCCATGAAAACATGCATATAAAATAATTAATAGTCAACCACAACATACATGTGATTGACCACAAGTTTTTGGTGGTCGATCACAAATAAATTTGTGGTAGACCAGCCCCTAACTTTTCGTGTGTATCTATTTCGAATCCATATTTTTTTAATGGCAATAAAAAAGTGTGGTTTGAAAGAAGCATCAGACTCTGACTCGACAATATCCAAACTGACATAAAGTATGCCTTTTGGGATTTATCGAAATATGGCTATGATTTATTTTGATTATATACTATAACAGTCGGTAATATTATTTTTAAGCATTTTAGTTTTGGTTAACCCTTGACATGTGTAAACTAAATATTATGGAGATAACTAATACAAGGAATTGGATATTTATAGGTCTTAGACTAAATAATATAAGGAATTGGATATCTTAGACTAAGGAGGTGATTGTTTCTTTTTGTGAAAACGCGTTATAATCTCACATATAACTGATTTGACAACTGCTCATTTATAACTACAAATTTCAAACTTTTATTAAATCTACACCACTAATTTCACCTCGTTATAATTTCTCATTATAATTCAATTTAAATAAATAGCTTCAAACAACCACTAATCCTGATAAGTTGAGATAGATGATGATGGTTTGTGCAATATTTGAGAAAGTAAAGCTATAAATGCCATTATATTGCTAAAAGTGGAGGTAAGTAACGATTCAACAACAGTACGACACTATAATGTTATATGCTCCTATGTGACAATGTGAGATATGAATATTTGTCATATCCTATGGTTGGAATGATTGATATACATGATAATTGTGTGATACCATCTGACTATGTATTGGCAATCTTAGATGTGATATATGTGAGAACGTTTGGGCATGATATGTTTGGTACTGTTGAGATATGTTAATGAACATATTACAATGCATGACATATGCACATATTGAGAATGGCGATAGAGATGAAAACATGTATGTGGCATGAAGATGATTGACATGGGTCGTTATAGATGATTGTGTGATCCATATATAGTTATACTACATTTTTAAATGGTCGTATGGGTATATATATTTCATTTGGGGCAGCGTACTATTGTGGCTGTTGGAGGCTCAATGACAAACTGATCGGGTATATATATTAGATGCATTGTTGGAGGCTCGGCAACCCACTATCTGGATATATATACTCGACGTAGTGTTGGGGCCCCAATAGTTGATATGATTTAATCAAGCCATTTTTATGGATATTGATAAGTTTTTTACAATGGTCAAGACATGTCAAGCCTTTGGAAAACAACGCATGTGTGGGCACATGAGTGGTCATATTGACGATGAGCCCATGCGGTATATTATATAGAGTTTTGTGCCCTATTTGCTTGGTGGTTTGTATAATCATCGTTGTATTTAAGTATCATATACACGCATAGGTATATTGTTACTTATCGAGCATTAGCTCATATATGGCTTTGTATTGTATATGCAAAAATACAAGTAACATGGGTTCGTGAAAACCCCAAACAACTATATGACTATGTACTGAAAATCTGACCGTTGTAATATAGATTTACCACAAGGGGGCCCCTAAATAAAGGTTTTAAACCTATTTAAGTGAAAAATTACTACTTCATAAAGATAGAATAACTTATAAAATCAGTCCACAATCTTCCCTTTTATATAATTTTTTTCCACAATCTTCCCTTTTATATAAATTCTGTTTATCGTCTAGTAAATATAATAATTTTATTATATCATTCTTTTAATATAATTACGAATATTTCAGAGAGAAAAACTTTATTTGGCTTTTTAACTACTAAATTATTATATATTTGGCTTTTTAACTACTAAATTATTATAACGTATTCCTTGTGGAATTAATATTTTGACGAAAATAATTTGTCTTTTACATAGAATGATAAATATTAAAATATTCAAAAGTGTTACAGATATCATTTTATTGATTTTACTTTTTTCAAAAAATTAAACTCAAGCTGCAATTTTTTCCTTTTTGAAAACATCAACTAATAAAACGATATTTTATAGTAATTTATAAACTAATTTATAAAAAAATCAGGTGAAATTGTATTTAAATGTGTGATATCATAAGCTGTCGTGTCATTGGCTTTTATAATTGGAAGATTTTCAAAGCAATTCGTCACATGCAACCTATGCATATATCCCCACTCAACCTATCAAAAAGCTGAGCTAGCTTTTTCTTAGAATCTTTATCAAAATCAAAAAATTTATCAAATCAATACCAACCACATATTCTCTATGAAAAATAAATTTTTACACTTTTCAATAATTTTTCTTTACATTATCATCACGCATTCTCCTATAATCTAAAACTTTTTTACCATAAAGTTCACAAGAAAAAGCTCGTATGAAATATAGTAGAGTATGTAGGGTAAATGTAAAGAAAAATTATTAAGAAATGTGAAATTTTATGAATACTATTTGATTGGTATTGATTTGATAAATTTACTAATCTTGCACTCGTGCGTTGTATGGGGAGGCAACTTTACAATAATATAAATTACAAAAAGTTAAACAATTAGTTGACAACAAATTTTCACCAATGGCACATATTAATAATAACACAACAAAGACCTGCAATTGTTATAGAATGCTACAAAATTGAAAATTAGTAGATGAAAAATAACACAATAAACTAACAGATTTAATTTAAATTGTTGGAAGTTGCTTTAAGCACCTCGTTCACCTATTTACTTGCAATCTTTTTCAGAAATCATGATCTTTGACCACCCCAATTCGTTATACCCTCAATACAATGAAGAATACCAATGATGTATAGAATTGAAACAATCTTCTTTCATTCACATTTCGAATCAGTCTAAGTAGAAGCCGTTGCAGCATGCCAATTTTTTTGCTTTCGGAAGCAAATTATTTACGTCGTGTAAAGACAAAGGCTATATTCCAATAGAAGATCTCATGCAGTAGAATATTTTGCTACAATTACAATTTCAAACAAATAGCCCTTTTTGTACGTATGAAACTCAATAAAACTTACTCATAATCTGCTGAAGTTATGGCGTCATTTGTTGGAAGCATTTTTTAAATGAAACACTAAAAAAACCTGACCCCCCAAGTGACGGATGTCAATATTCAGGACTACAAATCCCACCTCCATTTCAGTGAATAATGACATAAAGTGTTATCTAAGTGGTGCCATAATGGGACTACATTTAACCATATCATTCTTTTCAAAAATGCTATGTATTTGAATTTTATTATTAAATTTTATAGTACTCATGCAACCTGCCACTGAGATTTTTTCTCAATAGCATCCTCTCCCTCACCACAAACGCACTCTATTTCATTTTAACCCTAATTGTCCTTCGTGTGTTAATATTTCTCAATAGATATTCCAGTTACTATATCAAATATTTAATTTTTTGTTTCAATGTTTGCCCCTATTTAATTACTACTTTATTACCTTGATTTAGAAGGAATTTTAATGAACATTCATACTATTAATTAAGCATGATGGTTAAAATTAAAAAAATACCTATAAAATTAATATTCTAGCAAAATTACTTATTGTTTTTTAATTTATGTAAAATTACCTATAGCTCTACCTTTGTGGGACGGAGGTGGTAGTTTAGATAAAGCCTCCAATAGCTTTTCCCAGTCTAGGAACGGAGCTAGCACTCAACATTAGAGTGTACCTAAATTGTAGATTAGTTTTAATTTGAGTATGGAACTTTTTATTCAAATATTTTATACGGCAAACAAATGTCATTTTCCTATAGATTCATATAGAGCTTTGTAAAAGGATTCAACTACTAATAAAAATAGCCACATATATAAAACTACATAAATTTATGACTTGACTATTTATAAAGGGGGGATTTGATCCAAGAGGGGAGCCCAAGCAGAGCAGAGCAGAGCCACCCCAGCTCTGCCCTTGCCTGGAACTGGGAATGATAACGGGACGGGTATGCCTTGCCCGCCCTCATTTCGTTAAGGAAACCCTCGCCCTGTGGCCACCGGGTACTCGATTGAATCGCGTACGAGGCGGATACAAGTCGAGGGAGGTTCGGGGCAGATATAAAAAAAATACCCGTTACCCGTCCCGTTAAAAAAATCTTTCAAAAAAGAATTAGAAACTATATGAAAAAACCATCCAAATTATCATACATCAATCGCAAATTGTTTTGTCTTTGAATTAGTTTTTGTTATTTTAAGGAAACTTAAATTTTTAATTAGTATAAAGTTTGCTAATAATTTAACAAAAAGAAAGTTAAGCAAAACAGTTAAGACATATTGATTTATCTTCAAGTGTCAGGGTTTGAATCTTCAGCTACTCATTAGCCCTTCTTCAATAACTAATTATTTTATTATAATATAAAAAAATAGGTATTCGGTCGGGGCGGCCACTACTCGTCCCCGACCCGATAAGAGTTTGGAGGTGAAACTCTTCGCCCCATACTCGTCTCTATAGTTAATAGGTGGGTAATACCCGCCCCGTTCAGAGCGAGCCCCTATATGTATCGGATAAGAGGTATAAAATTATCATTCCTCCCCAGAACCCTCTCAAAGATCAATATTCAAAGTTGGAGGCTTTGTTTAAGTGTATTTTCCTCACCGCAATGATATATTTTCCATTTTTTTTCTTCCCACTTCTCCAGCTGATTGAAAAGAAAAACCTCTATATGCTGATGTAGAGGAAAATCTTACCAAATGTTGCCGGTGGAGATTTCCATAATTCCGATCAAACATCATATAGTGTTATATGGTTATATGACATGTATAGATGTACGATACATAAAAAATCACAACCATGTGGCGTGTGGAGCACCCCCCATATAACTTTATGATTTATTTTGCATCTAGTCTTAGTTCTCTGAACCAACGATTTTCATTAATCCCAATATCAAGAAATAATATAAAATAAGATGTTTAGCGTTATAAATAATGTTAGACATTACGCATGGCATACATATAGACACAACACATTAGTTGACAGTCAGTCACATTGACTTATAAAATTGATGTGTCATACTCAAATGCATATCTCTCATAGTGTTTGACATTATCCATGACATGCAAGGTTGATTTTATACCCTTAGGTCCCAAAAAATATATATGTAAAAAATAAAAAATAAAAAAAAATATTTTTCTCTTGTTTTCCTACCAAGGGCTAAGGAAGCGTGAAGTCAAGCTTAAGTATATGCGCCGTGTAAGTTCCGACTCCATAAGTTCTCCGGTTGACTATTAATCCCATCTTTCGTTTCTCATCTCCTCCCAGCACAAAAGAAGAAGCTGGTTTGTTGATGAATCTTGATTATCTTTCACTGTAAAATTCCTTCCACACCCCCACTGCATTATCCATACCGTAATTTTCCTTTTCATTTCCCTCCTGCAGTCAATTATCTCACTAATTCTGCGCTTATGCGCCTTCCTTCTTGACTGCAAAACCTAAGACCCTTTAAATTTCTTCTTTCATAATGAACCATTTTTTTGATGTAATTGTTCTATTGAGATGATTCCAAGGAAGGTCAAACGCTTGAGTTTTGTCAGATTCGATATTGTTGCGGGGATCGAATTTGAAAATTGGGTTCTTGAAAGGATTAGGCTCGCCAATTTTTGCAAGCTTCCTATCTCTGCTGGTATTCAGGATTATAGTACAGTGAAAGAAAGCTGAGATCAGCCAAAA